>JXCR01137814.1:0-21755 GCA_002079205.1 Phalaenopsis hybrid cultivar | reverse complement strand
GGATGGAACGCATCAGAAGAGGAAGAACAAGAGGCGGATCATTGCCAATGACCACTCTGCTGTTCTGCACTTATCTCTGTTTTTTCTCCACTTCTGCTCTGTTCTCAAGCGACTCCCATGGAGATTCTCCTTCAGGTGAACAAGATCAGATTTTTACCCAAAATTCATCCATCCCCCGTTCTTTCTCTCATAAACCCATCGCTTCTTAAACCTCCAATGCCAAATGTGTTCCAAAGATGACATTTTTTTTTACTCAAACCTGCCTCCTTTTTTAACATTAATCTTCTTTCTTCGCAGGCCGAGGAAGAAGCTCAAGAACAGCAACCTTCATCCAGGTAACAAATCTCTCAAGACATCATAATTTATGTGCCGATAAGCTAGGTGCAAATTACTATTTTGAGGATGATATTATGGTAAATATTTCTTCGATATCACCGATCCGTACAAGTGAACATCACACCTAAAATTTTCTCTGAGCATGGCGCAGGCTTATTTGCGCAATTTAGTGAGAAGTGAGGCTGAAACGCTAACGTGAGCCGCCTTGGGGTCATGCAGGGAAAAGAGACGGAGATGAGCGGCCCAGAAGGCGGGCCGGGTTCCTATCCTCCGCGGTGCACGTCAAAGTGCGGTAACTGCAGCCCGTGCTACCCGGTCCACGTGCCCGTCCCTCCGGGCATCCCCGTGATAGCCGAATACTACCCCGAGGCATGGCGATGCAAGTGTGGCAATAAGCTCTTCATGCCTTAATCCTCACCCTCATCCGTATACCAGGTTGGTGATTGCATGCATGTTTGGGTAGATTGACTCCGCATGCATGTTTGTATAAAGAGAGGGCAGGATAGAATATCTGCCTTCTTGTAGAGCTTAAGAAAATGTAGAAATGCATTACTTTTCTTTATTATTTTCATTATTGAACATCATTGATATTAAGTTATTGACTATATTATAGTTAAAAATTTGTCTNTTATTATTTTCATTATTGAACATCATTGATATTAAGTTATTGACTATATTATAGTTAAAAATTTGTCTTTTTGTTTTAATTTGATTCAAATTTTGATGCTGAATTTATAAAATGATTCCTTAACTGCAAGTTACTACATTTAAATTTGAGGCATGTATATGCATACGATCGGGTTTGTGTATTTTTTTATCTAACACCTAAATTTTGTTTTTTATATTTATACCACTCAAATTCTTTATATCACATAAAATTATTATTTCTAACCTTTAGAAGTAAGAGTTTGTTTGGGACAGTTACAGATGTTTGAAGAAACAGCTGTGAAACTGTTATAAAAAATGATATTTTTAAAAAAATTATGCTGGTTATTACAATTTTTTNCTTTAGAAGTAAGAGTTTGTTTGGGACAGTTACAGATGTTTGAAGAAACAGCTGTGAAACTGTTATAAAAAAATGATATTTTTAAATAAATTATGCTGGTTATTACAATTTTTTTTTTCAAAAAGTTAGGTCATACCTTTGTAGATTTCTAGTCTGACTAGCTTTCCACCACAACTTTTAGAAATGACAGACAAAACATAGTTTTATCAAACAACAAAAAGTGTTGTCATGCGATATTGCATGACCGCCACACCGCTGTCCTAAACACACCCTACATCTTCTGCTTAAGTTAAATAAACTAAAAATTAATAGGTTAACGAATTAATAACATTAAACTAACAATTTGTTTCTTAAATAACTTTTGGACATTTCATTTCTTTACNTAAACACACCCTACATCTTCTGCTTAAGTTTAAATAAACTAAAAATTAATAGGTTAACGAATTAATAACATTAAACTAACTATTTGTTTCTTAAATAACTTTTGGATATTCATTTCTTTGATTTTTCATAGATTTTATCATGCGATTACCTTAATATGGAAATGTTAAGGCAATTATTAAAACCTGCAGTGAAGTATCTCCATTGTTACAAGTGATGCTATGAGAAGTTAGAACAATTTTCGTAGACTAACCCTTATTTTCTCTTTTTTTTCAAAGTAAAACGAATGCCTAAAGAACCACCTAAACTCNCTTAATATGGAAATGTTAAGGCAATTATTAAAACCTGCAGTGAAGTATCTCCATTGTTACAAGTGATGCTATAAAAAGTTAGAACATTATTTTCTCTTTTTTTTCAAAGTAAAACGAATGCCTAAAGAAACACCTAAACTTAGGAATTATAATCTATCATGAAATTCTTCATTTCACTTTTAAAACTAAGTAATAAGGGCATGTTTGACGTGATATATGCAAGCAAATAGAAAAATATAGGGGCTAAATTTATAAATAAATAAGAATTGTGTGGTATGTAAGTAAATTCCCCAAAAGTGAAAGAATAAGTTAGCATTTCACGGCTGACAAGAGTTAATCACCCGATAGAAGAGCGACTAGGTCTGCTGCACAAGGCTGGCAACCTGCGCAGGAGGTGAATCCTTTTGTAAGCAGATCAATACTTATTTTTTTTCATGTATACTTTAGCTTAGCTTGATATGGAAAAATATTATTTCATGAAGTACCGATCTGTTGTCCATTAGAGTAACTTTAAATGTATGGCTGGTGGCATTGGTTGCATGTTTGTGGAAAAAATAGTTATGGGGAAATTAGCCCTTGAAATTTTGCTATTTAGAAAACTAGCACCAGCTTTATTACCAGTAAAACCCCAAATCATATTTGNGGTTGCATGTTTGTGGAAAAAATAGTTATGGGGAAATTAGCCCTTGAAATTTTGCTATTTAGAAAACTAGCATCACGCTTTATTATCAGTAAAACTCCAAATCATATTCTTCATTGTTATAGAATTTGTAATTATATGATCATGGCATGCAGAAATCCAGCAGCTATTATTGTAAATGGTAAAGTTTCGAGTGCTATGTTTGTAATTATCCCATAATTTAATAATATTTAGTTTTTATCAGGTGATCTCCATTCTTCATATTTCTTGCCTTCAAAATTTAATATTTTGCTTCAAAAGGAGATTTAAATTTTGAATCGTTCGCAGTGTTGCATGTCATATTTAAGGCTCTGTTTTGGGGCAGCTGCAACTTATTAAAAAACTTTTGTGACGTTGTCTAAGATAATTTGATATCACAAAAAAGTTGTGGTGATTGGTACAATTTTTTTTAAAAAAAAAAGTAGACCGCAACTCAAAAGCTCTCATCGCACGTAGTTAGAAGCAGTGAGAAAACACTGGTTTTAGTAAAAGCTTCTTGAAAAAGCTGTCAAAATGCAGTTTACCCAAACGACCAAAACAACGGTGCTTACGACGGAGGCTAAATTNTGATCTCCAGTCTTCATATTTCTTGCCTTCAAAATTTAATATTTTGCTTCAAAAGGATATTTAAATTTTGAATCGTTCGCAGTGTTGCATGTCATATTTAAGACTGTTTTGGGGCAGCTGCAGCTTACTAAAAAATTTTTGTGAAACTGTTTAAGATAATCTGATATCGCAAAAAGTTGTGGTGACTGTTACAATTTTTTTCTTTGAAAAACTCGACCGCAACTCAAAAGCTCCCATCGCACATAGTTAGAAGCAGTGAGAAAACACTGGTTTCAGTGACAGCTTCTTGAAAAAGCTGTCAAAATGTAGTTTACCCAAACGACTTAAACATCGGTGCTTACGACGGAGCCTAAATTATATTTGCACAATTGCTTTAAGAATTTGAGATGGTTGTCTTCAAAATTACTATGAATACATATATTTTTTTCTCTATAATTTTTGAATTAATAAAAAAATATGATCTAAAGTTTTGAGTACTGTATGACATTCTTTAAAAGCAATACAAACAAGATCAATTATAGGATGTTTTGGCNAAATTATATTTGCACAATTGCTTTAAGAATTTGAGATGGTTGTCTTCAAAATTACTATGAATACATATAATTATTTTTCTATAATTTTTGAATTAATAAAAAAAATATGATCTAAAGTTTTGAGTATTGTATGACATTCTTTAAAAGCAGTACAAACAAGATCAATTATAGGATGTTTTGGAACAAACTTTTTGCACTAGAAATCTTAAAATATTAGTATTAATAATGTTTCAACATGATGTGAATTTTGCTAGTATTGGCTTGCTTCAACATTATTAAAATCTGAAATGGAGGTTATCATAATATTTTAATATAAATTATCATAAGATTCTAAAATGAGGTTATAACCAAATCCTAAATACCAAAAGATTTAAGGAAAACCCTAGTACTTGATGTTGATAAAGAGACTGATAAAGCAATTATGGAACTATTTTCAACCTGAATGTTTTAACTAAATTATGAAGAGAGACTAAAATGTTGATTTCTCAAAGAAAAAATTACAATGATTTGGCTTTCCAAATTGTGCTCCTTCAATATTACATTCTTGTGACTATTAAGATACTGATCATTTAGATTCCAGTGTAGAACTTAAAATCTCATGCAGAAGTTAGAAGAGATTGATCCCAAAGGAAGATTTCATCAATACAATAATATAAAATATGTGAGGATTTTGATATGTAATAGAAATGGNTAAGTTTTATTTTGTAAATTTGGTTTTTAATATAAATCATGTTTTGTTTTGTTATTCTCATGAGTTTTGAGTGGTTTTCTTTTCTTTCTCCTTGCAATAAGAAGTAATCATGTGTGGGGTTAGAATCTTTTGAAGATTTCTTTTATTCTAAATATTTGTGATTACATTTTCACAAGTTCTTAATTTACTTTGCAAACTAGACATTTATGATGTTAAAATCTATTGTGAAACCTAATGACCCGTGAAAGTTAGGATTTCACCCAACTAGTGAGTACCACACTACAACTTGGATGAATGGGATGCCACATCCAATGAGGAGTGTAAATATATAGGGAGATAAGTGTTGATAAGCATATAATTGATGATTCTACAGTGACATGCTAGAACCTTTTTCAATTTAGTCTTTAGTTCGAAACCTGAGGCATAATTAATCCTATAGAGAGGGCAGAGTCGGTAATCTGGAAGTGAGAGGCTAAAATATACTCAGCACAACCATTTCAATCAATAACTTAACATTAGATTAACCAATATTTTTTATGCACTCGGGAGAGGGTAAAGAATAGACATGCTCCTATTTGTCACAAAACCTCATTTTCATCTTTAAGCATTTGATTCTTACATTGATTACAATCACTTTGCATGGGAAAAGACTTTTTATTATAATCATATTCCTTTACTCATCTGTATTTAAGAAAATTTGCATTTACTTTTAACTTTAATTTAGAATTAGCAAACTTTAGTTTATACCTTTTTACAAACCGTTCGATATTATTCTCCTAAAAATTTTGTTTACAGTTTCAATAAAAATATTTCTAAGTTGACATAGAAATTCACTTATTTTCTTTGAGTTCGGTATTACTTAAAACTCTATATTACTTAAAACGATACATATACTTGCACAATACTGCTAGTGTGTAAGTCATTAATCAATTCTATAACATAATTATATTGCATACTAGCCACTGAATATAAATTTGGTCAAGTTTTGGTCATCTTTCATAACTTAAATAATTGTGCAATTGCGGCTCGGGTCATGTTTTTGGCGTCGCTGCCGGGAAATAACAGAATTTTTACCTTAAAATTTTTTATTCAGAATCTGAAGGTTTAGTACCTTATGATTCTGATTTAGAAAAAAACATAAGAAAAATTCGAAAACTAAAAGAACTTCACAATTATAAAGAAATGACAAATACTTCACAAAATAATTTTGAAAATTAAACTGTTGAAAATGAATATCAAATATACAAAGACCTTTAGGGGACTATGCGAACCCTACAACAGATGAAATTCACTTAAGCATACAAACTCCTACTGTAGCGGCTAACTCATTTGAATTTAAACTGTTATCATACAAATGATTCAAAACAATCAGTTTGAGGAACACCATCTGAAGATCCAAACTTACACTTCACAAATTTTCTAGAACTATGTTTTATATTTAAATATGATGGTGTATCAAACAACGCTGTCAGACTTAGATTTTTTTTCTTTTTCCTTAAGGTGATAAAGCTAAAATGTGGTTAAAATCATTAGCACCCAGATCTATTAGAACTTAGGGGGAGTTAGCACAAAAATTCCTGGTTAATTATTTTACACTTTCAAAAACTGCTAAGCTTATAAATGATATAACATCTATTACTCAGTTTGACGGCTAGCCAATATACGAAGCTGGGACCGATTTAAAGAACTCTCCAGGAGGTGTCTGCATCATGTTTTGTTAGACTGATTAATTATTCAAATATTTTATAATGGATTGGTAGGATCTCTTCGATCTATTATTGATGATGTTGTTGGAGGTTCATTAATGTCAAAACCATTTGATAAAGTTTATGCATTAATTGAAGAGATGACTACAAACAATTTTCAATGGCCCCCTGGAAGAATAAATCCTAAAAAAGTAGCTAGTGTTCATGATAATGATGCAATTTCTATATTGACATCTCAAGTTGCCGCACTACCTAGGAAGATAGATCAATTTGGAATGAACTTTTCTCAAACCCCTCGNCTCAAATCTTTAGCTCAAATTCATTTCTAAGAAAGATGCCACTATCTAAATGAATATTGTAGGAAACCCTACTGAGATGGATACCCATATTATTTTAATCCTAACACTAGCATATTTATTGTACTTACTTTTAAAACTTCGCATAAAAGTTTTTTTTTATCTCGAATTTCTTGCTTCTAATTACTCCTACTGACACATCTTAAAATTACATATTTTTATATGTTTATTTCATGCTCATATTTAAGGATATTACGCTTTAATGAAATATNCTCAAATCTTTAGCTCAAATTCATTTCTAAGAAAGATGCCACTATCTAAATGAATATTGTAGGAAACCCTACCGAGATGGATACCCATATTATTTTAATCCTAACACTAGCATATTTATTGTACTTTCTTTTAAAACTTCGCATAAAAGTTTTTTTTTTATCTCGAATTTCTTGCTTCTAATTACTCCTACTGACACATATTAAAATTACATATTTTTTTATGTTTATTTCATGCTCATATTTAAGGATATTACGCTTTAATAAAAGAAATTTTGTATGTTTTTTATTCATGTAAAAAAAATAGAGTTTAAGAGTAAAAGAAGCAAAAATGGAGCAAAATGGGTCAAATGAAGCTAAAGAACAAAAAATTGACTTGGTGCATAGGCGCCAGGGTNAAATTTTGTATGTTTTTTATTCATGTAAAAAAAATAGAGTTTAAGAGTAAAAGAAGCAAAAATGGAGCAAAAATGGGTCAAATGAAGCTAAAGAACAAAGAATTGACCTGGTGCATAGGCGCCAGGGAGTTCTAGAAGCTCAGATCTAGGCACCACGGTTGGGTGCCTAGGCGCCAGAGACGGTTATGCATATATTCAATGAATTTAGACGAACTTCAAAAAGGTGCCTAAAGTGACTCTTGGTTATTTTCAGAGCTTTATATATAGGAAGCACTTCCACACATCCAGGAAGAGGGAGGAGGATGGAAAGTTGTTTTTGGGTAGATTAGAACACCATTCNGGCGCCAGAGACGGTTATGCATATATTCAATGAATTTAGACGAACTTCAAAAAGGTGCCTAAAGTGACTCTTAGTTATTTTCATAGCTTTATATATATGGAGCACTTCCACACATCCAAGAAGAGGGAGGAGGATGGAAAGTTGTTTTTGGGTAGATTAGAACACCATTGGGGTGGGTGACAACCATAGTGAGAGTGTGGTGATTGTAAGTGTTTGTTGAGTTTTGTATGAATCTTGTGGAGTCAAGTTCAGACAAGAAACTTCACAGGATTTCTTGAGGAAAAATATGAGATTAGTATTTATACTTTTGCTTAAGTTTTATTTTGTAAATTTGGTTTTAAATATAAATCATGTTTTGTTTTGTTATTCTCACGAGTTTTGAGTAGTTTTCTTTTCTTTCTCCTTGCAATAAGAAGTAATCATGTGCGGGGTTAGTATCTTTTGAAGATTTCTTTTATTCTAAAAATTTGTGATGACATTTTCACAAGTTCTTAATTTACTTTGTGAACTAGACATTTATGATGTTAAAATCTATTGTGAAACATAATGACCCGTGAGAGTTAGGATTTCATCCAACTAGTGAGTACCACACCACAACTTGGATGAAGGGGATGCCACGTCCAATGAAGAGTGTAAATATATAGGGAGATAAGTGTTGATGCGCGTATAATTGATGATTCTACAGTGACATGCTAGAACCTTTTTCAATTTAGTCTTTAGCTCTAAACCTGAGGCATGATTAATCCTATAGAGAGCGCAGAGTCGGTAATCTGGAAGTGAGAGACTAGAATATACTTAGCACAACCATTTCAATCAAGAACTTAACTTTAGATTAACCAACATTTTTTTATGCACTCGGGAGAGGGTAAAGAATAGACATGCTCCTATTTGTCACAAAACCTCATTTTCATCTTTAAGCATTTGATTCTTACATTGATTACAATCACTTTGCATGGGAAAAGACTTTTTATTATAATCATATTCCTTTACTCATATGTATTTAAGAAATTGGCATTTACTTTTAACTTTAATTTAGAATTAGCAAACTTTAGTTTATACCTTTTACAAACCGTTCGATATTATTCTCCTATAAATTTTGTTTACAGTTTTAGTAGAAATATTTCTAAGTTGACATAGAAATTCACTTATTTTCTTTGAGTTTGGTATTGGGTTTTAAAAGAATACTCTATATTACTTAACACAATACATATACTTGCACAATACTGCTAGTGTGTAAGTCATTAATCAATTCTATAACATAATTATATTGCATACTAGCCACTGAATATAAATTTGGTCAAGTTTTGGTCATCTTTCATAACTTAAATAATTGTGCAATTGCGGCTCGGGTCAAGTTTTTGGCGTCACTGCCGGGGAATAACAAAATTTTTACCTTAAAATTTTTTATTAGACTTTAGATTTATTTTAGGAGAATTGAATTTTAATTTTCCCTTATTAATATTTGTTTATTTCTGAAAAAAAAGGAAAACTAAAAAGAAGTATAAGAATTGAAAAAAAATAATAGGTATATATACATACAGTGTGTGTCTTGTTTGACTTTCATTTTCTTAACATTTAATTTTGCATGCGTAGTTCAGAATCTGAAGGTTTAGTACCTTATGATTCTGAGTTAGAACAAAACATAAGAAAAATTTGAAAACAAATGATATAAAACAATCAGTTTGGGGAACACCATCTGAAGATCCAAAATTACACTTCACAAATTTTGTAGAACTATGTTTTATACTTAAATATGATGGTGTATCAAACGATGCTGTTAGACTTAGATTTTTTTCTTTTTCCTTAAGGTGAAAAAGCTAAAATGTGGTTAAAATCATTAGCACCCGGATCTATTAGAACTTAGGGGGAGTTGGCACAAGAATTCTTGGCTAAGTATTTTACACTTTCAAAAACTGCTAAGCTTAGAAATGATATCACCTCTATTACTCAGTCTGACGGCTAGTCAATATACGAAGCTGGGAACGATTTAAAGAACTCTCCAGGAGGTGTCCACATCATGTCTTGCCAGACTGGTTAATTATTCAAATATTTTATAATGGATTGGTAGGATCTCTTAGATCTATTATTGATGATGTTGTTGGAGGTTCATTAATGTCAAAACCATTTGATGAAGTTTATGCATTAATTGAAGAGATGACTACAAACAATTTTCAATGACCCCCTGGAAGGAAAATCCTAAAAAAGAAGCTAGTGTTCATGATAATGATGCAATTTCTATATTGACATCTCAAGTTGCTGAACTATCTAGAAAGATAGATCAGTTTGGAATGAACTTTTCTCAAACCCTTCGCGTGATAGAAAAAAATTTATTAGGACAAATGATTGATTCTCACCTTCATTAAAGACTTTAAATGTAATTAAAAATAAACTCAATACCCCATAGTCGAACTATTACAACTCAAGTTGGAAAAACTACCTTAAATTTAACTGGAACAATGATTCTTGTGGCAAAAATCAACAATGGGGAAACAATCAAGCAAACCCATTGGGAAACTAGAATTACTATAGTAGTATTAACTATAGACCTTCTTACCCTCCTGGATTTACAAATAACCAATACTTTAAGGAGAAGAAGTTGTCTATAGAATAAGTGATGTTATAGATTGGGAATCAATTACAAATTCAAAATGCTGCAATAAGAAATATTTAGAATCAACTGTGATAAACTGCTAACGCACTTGGTAATAGGACTCAGGGAACACTTCCTAGTACTATTAAATAAATCTTAAAGATAAGAACAAAGAGCAAGAGAAAGTTAAAGTTGTCCGACTCAGAAGTGGAAGGAATTAAATGTTGGAATTCAGAAAGAGATTGAAGTTGAGGGGGAGAATAAAGAAATTGAAAAATGAGAACAAACTATTCCTAAAACATAGAAAACTCTGTCTCTCTGATTAAGATCAATATAGAGAGATCACTATCTCCATTTTTTTAGAGACTTAGACAACAAAAGCTGGATCAACAGTTTTTAAAGTTTTTTAGATATTCAAAAAGCTTACCATTAATATTCTTATTCCTGAAGCTTTGAAACAGATGCAAATTTAAGCTAAATTTATGAAAGAAATTTTAAACAAAAAGAGGAAGTTTGAAGATTATGAAATTGTCGCACTAAGTGAATAATGCAGTGTAATAATTCAGAAAAAGTTTTTTCAAAAACTCAAAAATCCTGATAGTTTTACTGTACCTTGTGCGATTGGAGACAGATTTTTTGGAAAAAACATTATGTGATTTATGAGCTAGGATTTTAATGAAAGATGGTCATAAACCTAGGGCTGATCCTCAGAGGAGATTGAAACCTATTATGAAAGAAGTTGTTAAGAAAAAAAATTTAAAGTGGTTGGATACTGAAATTATTTATCCTATTTCTGACAGTGTTTGGGTTAGTTCAATTCACTACGTTTCTAAGAAAGTTGAGTGACTGTAGTTGTAAATGAGTTGAATGAATTAACTCCATTAAGACATTTCACTAGAGGGTGAATGTGCATTGATTATAGAAAACTAAACTTTGACAATAAGAAAAATCACTTTCCTTTAACTTTTCTGAATCAGATGTTGGATAGACTTATGGGGCACCAATATTTCGGCTTTTTGGATGAATATTCTAGATACCAACAAATACCAATCGCCCTTGAGGATAAAGAAAAGAGAAAATTCACAAGTTCATATGAGACTTTTGCTTTTAGAAGGATCTTTTTTTTGTTTATGTACTGCGTTTGCAACATTTTAAATGTGCATGATGATTATTTTAAGCGATTTAATTGAGAAAGAAATTAAAATTTTTATGGACGTTTTTTCAGTTTTTGGGATCTTTTTTGATTCATGTTAAAATAATTTTGTTAAGGTTCTAGAACACTGTGAAGAAACAAATTTAGTTCTCAGCTGAGAAAAATGTCAATTTATGGTCGCAAGAAGAATTGTGTTAGGAGATAAGATTTCTGAAAATGACATTGAAGTAGATCCAGTAAAAATTCAAGTTATTGTTGAATTACCACCTCCTACGTTAGTGAGAGGAGTTAGGAGTTTTTTAAGACATGATGTGTTCTACAAGTGTTATATTGAAGACTTGTTTAATTGAGCAAGTCGTTGCCCACTTGCTGTTTTGCTGAAGTCTTACATGAGTCGTGTCTCGTCTACCTCGTCAGTTCATCGTCTCGACCGGATTTTCTCTCTCGCAAGGTCTTGGACAGATCTTTTCAATGTCTATGCTCCGACTAAACTCACTGTCAGGATGATTTGCGCCTTACCCTTGACAGTTCTTGCCATTACCGAGTAAGGAACCGTCTCCAGAGATTTGACATATCTCAGGTTTATAGACGTGAATTCTCATGCTTGACGTTTAATTGTCGGTCGATAGCCTTCCCCAGAGGGAAGCTTTTTATTCTTGACCGTTCGTTCTCTTTGAAATTCATGTTGATAATTCTGGTGTAAACATACATTCATGTATATATATATATATATATATATATACATATATATCTAATTTTAGGAAATTTGATTTATTGAGTGTTTTAGTGGAGGTAGTGCTGTCAAAAAAACATGTTTTTCTTGAGCAATTCGTGTTCGTCAAAAAAGCATGTTGAAATTCACACCGACAATTCATGTTCAATTCATTTGATAAGCGAACGAGAAGAAGACTAATAATTCTTTTTTTCATTTGGTTTATAATCGAACCAAACACGAATAGTCATGCATTCGATCGTGTTCCAATCATTAAAAAATTTAAAATAATTATATATGAAAGATTTATAAAATTTTGAAAATAATTATATACTCTAAAAATTTATCATATTTTAAAAAATTGCATCCTATAAATTATAATATATGGTAAATTATTAATCAAAATATATTAATATTAGCTGTTTAAATATTATATATTTATATAGTATAAGTTATATAATTATTAAATTTTTTTCCTCCCGATATACTTGTTTGCCATATACTTTAAAAAATATATTTAGTAATTTTATCCGCCTAAAAAATAAAGTAATTTCCTACCCAATTCTTATATATTTATANTTAAAATAATTATATATGAAAAATTTATAAAATTTTAAAAATAATTATATACTCTAAAAATATATCATATTTTAAAAAATTACATCCTATAAATTATAATATATGATAAATTATTAATCATAATATATTAATATTAGTTGTTTAAATATTATATATTTATATAGTATAAGTTATATAACTATTAAATTTTTTTCCTCTCGATATACTTGTTTGCCATATACTTAGAAAAATATAATTAGTAATTTTATCCGCCTAAAAAATAAAGTAATTTCCTACCCAAATCTTATATATTTATATATCTAATACTCAAATTTTATTTTTTGACTTATATATCATTTTATCTATACATGAAATATTGTATTTCAATTTTTTAGAGTTAAAATGATTATATTTTTTATATGACATAAATAATTTGGGCGGCATAAAAAATAGAGATAAAATGTAAATATTAGACAAGTTACTGCAGAGGATTTGGATGTTATGCATAAAAATGCCCCAAAAAGTTCACATTAATGCAGTTGCAGCAACTTTATGTCATTATACATGCTTTATACATGCATATGTTTATATGGCGCATATTTTTTGTCCGAACACCTAAAGTACATCTACGTGCGGTACAAATTATTCTTGAGTTATTTTCAGGATATTTTTAATAATCCCAAAATAACCCAGAAATAACCCAAAAGTAATGACTGCGGGTTATTTCTGGGTTATTTTAAGATTATTGAAAATAACCCAAAAATAACCTGAAAATAACTCAGGAGTATACTGTGCCGCACGTAGAACTACATCAAAAGTCCGCACAGAAAAATTTTTGGTTTATAAGTGGGTTCACTATCAGCTGGAACCGGTCGGACCGGACCGAGTTGANATCTAATACTCAAATTTTATTTTTTGACATATATATCATTTTATCTATACATGACATGTTGTATTTCATTTTTTTAGGGTTAAAATGATTTTATTTTTTATATGACATAAATATTTTGAGTGGCATAAAAAATAGAGATAAAATGTAAATATCAGGCAAGTAACTACAGAGAATTTGGATG
This sequence comes from Phalaenopsis hybrid cultivar, assembly GCA_002079205.1. NCBI lineage: Eukaryota > Viridiplantae > Streptophyta > Magnoliopsida > Asparagales > Orchidaceae > Phalaenopsis > Phalaenopsis hybrid cultivar. Next base: position 8,156 of record JXCR01137814.1, on the reverse strand, counting down.
TTATGCGTAAAAATGCCCTAAAAAGTTCACATTAATGCAGTTGCAGCAACTTTATGTCATTATATATGCTTTATACATGCATGTGTTTATATGACACGCATTTTCTGTTCGGACATCTGACGTATCTCTACGTTCGGTATAGATTATTCCTAAGTTATTTTTAGGTTATTTCTGGGTTAATTTTAATAATCCCGAAATAACCCAGAAATAACTCAAAAGTAATGACCACGGTTTACTTCTGGGTTATTTTAAGATTATTGAAAATAACCCAGAAATAATCTGAAAATAACTCAGGAGTACACTGTGCCGCACGTAGATCTACGTCAGGAGTCCACACAGAAAATTTTTTGATTTATACGTGGGGTCACTAGTCAGCTGGAACCGGTCGGACCGGACCGAGTTGCGTAGCATTTGGGAAAACGAACCGGCTTGGTCTGGCTGGATAATAATAATGGGAGGGAACATGAGCAGTAGCTACTNCTCTTCCGATATATATATATATATATATATATAGTGTGTTTCTTGTTTTACTTTCATTTTTTTAACCTTTAATTTTGCATGTGTAGTTCGAAATCTGAAGATTTACTACCTTATGATTCTGAGTTAGAAAAAAACATAAGAAAAATTCGAAAACAGAAAGAACTTCACAATTCTTAAGAAATGGAAAATACTTCACAAAATAATTTTGAAAACTAAAATGTTGAAAATGAATATTGTAATATACAAAGATCTTCAGGAGACTATGCAAACCCTACAGCAGATGAAATTCACTTAAGCATAGAAACTCCTACTGTAGCAACTAACTCATTTGAATTTAAATTGTTATCATACAAATGATACAAAATAATCAGTTTGGGGAACACCATCCGAAGATCCAAACTTACACTTCTCAAGTTTTCTAGAACTATATTTTATATTTAAATATGATGGTGTATCAAATGACGTTGTTAGACTTAGATTTTTTTTCTTTTCCTTAAGGTGATAAAGCTAAAATGTGGTTAAAATCATTAGCACCCAGATCTATTAGAACTTAGGGGGAGTTAGCACAAAAATTCTTGGCTAAGTATTTTACACTTTCAAAAACTGCTAAGCTTAGAAATGATATAACCTCTATTACTCAGTTTGAAGGCTAGTCAATTTAAAGAACTCTCCAGGAGGTGTCCGCATCATGTCTTGCTAGACTGGTTAATTATTCAAATATCTTATTATAAATTGGTAGGATCTCTTAGATCTATTATTAATGATGTTGTTAGAGGTTCATTAATGTCAAAACCATTTGATGAAGTTCATGCATTAATTGAAGAGATGACTACAAACAATTTTCAATGGCCCCCTAGAAGGATAAATCCTAAAAAAATAGCTAGTGTTCATGATAATGATGCAATTTCTATATTGACATCTCAAGTTGCTGCTCTATCTAGGAAGATAGATCAATTTAGAATAAAATTTTCTCAAATCTCTCATGTGATAGAAGAAAATTCATTAGGACAAATGATTGATTCTCACCTTCATTAAAAACTTTAAATGTAATTAAAAATAAACTCAATAACCCATAGTCGAACTATTACAACCCATGTTGGAAAAACTACCTTAAAATTAACTGGAACAATAATTCTGGTGGCGGAAATCAACGATGAAGAAACAATCAAGCAAACCCATTGAGAAACTAGAACAACTACAGTAGTATTAACTATAGACCTTCTCACCCTCCTAAATTTACAAATAACCAACCAATTAAGGAGAAAAAATTATCTATAGAATAAGTGGTGTTATAGATGGGGAATCAATTACAAATTCAAAATGTTGCAATAAGAAATATTTAGAACCAATTGTGACAAACTGCTGACGCACTTGGTAATAGGACTCAGAGAAAACTTCCTAGTACTATTAAATAAATCTTAAAGATAAGAACAAAGAGAAAGAGAAAGTTAAAGTTGTCTGACCCATAAGTGGAAGGAATTAAATGTTGGAATTCAAAAAGAGATTGAAGTTGAGGGGGAGAACATATAAATTGAAAAATGAGAACAAATTATACCTAAAAATATAGAAAACTCTGTCTCTCCAACTAAGATCAATATAGAAAGATCACCACCTCCATTTCCTTAGAGACCTAGACAACAAAAGCTGGATCAACTGTTTTTAAAATTTTTGAGATATTCAAAAAGCTTACCATTAATATTCTTATTCCTGAAGCTTTGAAACAGATGCAACTTTAAGCTAAATTTATGAAAGAAATTTTAAACAAAAAGAGAAAGTTTGAAGATTATGAAATTGTTGCACTAAGTGAATAATGAAGTGTAATAATTCAGAAAAAGTTTCTTCAAAAACTCAAAGATCCTGATAGTTTTACTATACCTTGCGATTGGAGACGGATTTTTTAGAAAAAAACATTATGTGATTTATGAGCTAGGATTTTAATGAAAGAAGGTCATAAACCTAGGGCTGATCCTCGGAAGAGATTGAAACCTATTATGAAAGAAGTTGTTAAGAAAAAAAATTTTAAAGTGGTTGGATACTAAAATTATTTATCCTATTTATGACAGTATTTAGGTTAATCCAATTCACTTCGTTTCTAAGAAAGTTAGAGTGACTGTAGTTGTACATAAGTTGAATGAATTAATTCCATTAAAACATTTCACTGGAGGGTGAATGCATATTGATTATAGAAAATTAAACATTGACAATAGGAAAAATCACTTTCTTCTATCTTTTCTGAATCAGATGTTGGATAGACTTGTGGGGCACCAATATTTCGGCTTTTTGGATGGATATTCTAGATACCACCAAATACCAATAGCCCATGAGGATCAAGAAAAGACAAAATTCACAAGTCCATATGGAACTTTTGCTTTTAGAATGATCCTTTTCGGTTTATGTAATGCGTCTGCAACCTTTTAAAGGTGCATGATGATTATTTTAAGCAACTTAATTGAGAAAAAAATTTAAATTTTTATGGACGCTTTCTTAGTTTTTGGGGCATTTTTTGATTCATGTTAAGATAATTTAGTTAAGGTTCTAAAACACTGTGAAGAAACAAATTTAGTTTTCAGTTGGGAAAAATGTCAATTTATGGTCGCATGAAGAATTGTGTTAGGACATAAGATTTCTGAAAATGACATGGAAGTGGATCTAGTAAAAATTCAAGTTATTGTTGAATTACCACCTCCTACGTTAGTGAGAGGAGTTAGAATTTTTCTAAGACATGATGGGTTCTACAAGCGTTATATTGAGGACTTGTTTAATTGAGCAAGTCGTCGCCCACTTGCTTTTTTGCTGAAGTCTTACATGACTTGTGTCTCTTCTACCTGGTCAGTTCGTCGTTTCAACCGGATTTTCTCTCTCGCAGGGTCTTGGGCAGATCTTTTCGATGTTTATGATCTGACTGAACTCGCTGTCAGGATGATTTGCGCCTTACCCTTGACAGTTCTTTCCATTACCGAGTAAGGAACCGTCTCCAGAGATTTGACATATCCCGGGTTTATAGACGCGGATTCTCATGCTTGACGTTGAATTATCGGTCGATAGCCTTCCCCAGAGGGAAGCTTTGTATTCTCGATAGTTCGTTCTCTTTGAAATTCATGCCGATAATTCTGGTGTAAACATACATGCATGTATATATATAATTTTTAGGAAACTTAATTTATTGGGTAGGTTACTGGAGGTATTGCTGTCAAAAAAGCACGTTGTTCATGAACAATTCGTGTTCGACTCGCTAGAGAGCTCATGTTCAATTCATTTGATAAGCGAACGAGAAGAAGACCAATAATTTTTTTCATTCGGTTTATAATCGAACCAAACACGAACAATCATGCGTTCGATCGTGTTCGAATCATTNAGTTTGACTCCATATTTTTCAAAACTAAATTTTTTTAACGTCCTTCCGAAGCGGGCAACGGGATTTCGATTCCGATGATCGACAGCTTCTTATGGGCAAACCCCACACCAAAAATTGTGCCGACAGATAGAAGAAAATTCATTAGGACAAATGATTGATTCTCACCTTTATTAAAGACTTTAAATGTAATTAAAAAAACTCAATAACCCATAGTCGAACTATTATAACCTAGGTTGGAAAAATTACCTTAAATTTAACTGGAACAATGATTCTGGTGGCAGAAATCAACGATGGGGAAACAATCAAACAAACACATTGGGAAACTAGAATAACTATAGTAGATTAACTATAGACCTTCTCACCCTCCTGGATTTACAAATAACCAACCATTTAAGGAGAAGGAGTTGTTTATAGAATAAGTGATGTTATAGATGGGGAATCAATTACAAATTCAAAATGCTGCAATAAGAAATATTTAGAATCAACTGTGACAAACTGCTAACGCACTTGGTAATAGGACTCAGGGAACACTTCCTAGTACTATTAAATAAATCTTAAAGATAAGAACAAAGAGCAAGAGAAAGTTAAAGTTGTCCAACTCAGAAGTGGAAGGAATTAAATGTTGGAATTCAAAAAGAGATTGAAGTTGAGGGGGAGAACAAAGAAATTGAAAAATGAGGACAAACTATTCCCGAAAATATAGAAAACTCTGTCTCTCTAACTAAGATCAATATAGAGAGACCACCACCTCCATTTCCTTAGAGACTTATACAACAAAAGTTGGATCAACAGTTTTTAAAATTTTTGAGATATTCAAAAAGCTTACCATTAATATTCTTATTCCTGAAGCTTTGAAATGGATGCAAATTTAAGCTAAATTTATGAAAGTAATTTTAAACAAAAAGAGGAAGTTTGAAGATTATGAAATTGTTTCACTAAGTGAATAATGCAGTGTAATAATTCAGAAAAAGTTTCTTCAAAAACTCAAAGATCCTGATAGTTTTATTATACCTTGTGCGATTGGAGACAGATTTTTTTGGAAAAAACATTATGTGATTTATGAGCAAGGATTTTAATGAAAGATGGTCATAAACCTAGGGTTGATCCTCAGAAGAGATTGAAACCTATTATGAAAGAAGTTGTTAAGAAAAAAAATTTTAAAGTGGTTGGATACTGAAATTATTTATCATATTTCCGGCAGTGCTTGGGTTAGTCCAATTCAGTACGTTTCTAAGAAAGTTAGAGTGATTGTAGTTGTAAATGAGTTGAATGAATTAATTCCATTAAGACATTTCTCTGGAGGGTGAATGCGTATTGATTATAGAAAATTAATCTTTGGCAATAAGAAAAATCACTTTCCTCTACTTTTTCTGAATCAGATGTTGGATAGACTTGTGGGGCACCGATATTTCGGCTTTTTGGATGGATATTCTAGATACCACCAAATACCAATAACCCCTAAGGATCAAGAAAAGACAAAATTCACAAGTCCATATGAAACTTTTGCTTTTAGAAGGATCTTTTTCTGTTTATGTAATGCGTCTGCAGCCTTTTAAAGATGCATGATGATTATTTTAAGCGACTTCATTGAGAAAGAAATTGAAATTTTTATGGACCATTTTCTCAGTTTTTGAGACCTTTTTTTATTCATGTTAATATAATTTAGTTAAGGTTCTAAAACACTGTGAAGAAACAAATTTAGTTCTCAGTTGAGAAAAATGTCAATTTATAGTCGCAAGAAGAATTATGTTAGGACATAAGATTTCTGAAAATGAAATGGAAGTACATCCAGTAAAAATTCGTTATTGTTGAATTACCACCTCCTACGTTAGTGAGAGGAGTTAGGATTTTCTTAAGACATGACGAGTTCTACAAGCGTTATATTGAAGACTTGTTTAATAGAGCAAGTTGTTGCCCACTTGTTGTTTTGTTAAAGTCTTACACGACTCGTGTCTTGTCTACCTGGTCAGTTCGTTGTCTCGGTCGGATTTTCTCTCTTGCAAGGTCTTGGATAGATTTTTTCGATGTCTATGCTCCGACTAAACTCACTGTCACGATGATTTGCACCTTACCCTTGACGGTTCTTACCATTACCGAGTAAGGAACCGTCTCCAAAGATTTGACATATCTCGGGTTTATAGACGCGGATTCTCATGCTTGACGTTGAATTATCGGTCGATAGCCTTCCCTAGAGGGAAGCTTTGTATTCTCGACGGTTCGTTCTCTTTGAAATTGATGTCGATAATTCCTGTGTAAACATACATGCATGTATATATACTGGAGGCAGTGCTATCAAAAAAGCACGTTGTTCGTGAACAATTCGTGTTCGACTCGCTAGAGAGTTCATGTTCAATTCATTTGATAAGCGAACGAGAAGAAGACTAATATTTTTTTTCATTTGGTTTATAATCAAACCAAACACGAACAGTCATGTATTCGATCGTGTTCCAATCATTAAAAAATTTAAAATAATTATATATGAAAGATTTGTAAAATTTTGAAAATAATAATATACTCTAAAAATTTATCATATTTTAAAAAATTGCATCCTATAAATTATAATATATGATAAATTATTAATCATAATATATTAATATTAGCTGTTTAAATATTATATATTTATATAGTATAACTTATAATATTATTAAATTTTTTTCCTCTTGATATACTTGTTTGCCATATACTTAAAAAAATATATTTAGTAATTTTATCGGCCTAAAAAATAAAGTAATTTCCTACCCAATTCTTATATATTTATATGTCTAATACTCAAATTTTATTTTTTGACATATATATCATTTTATCTATACATGACATGTTGTATTTCATTTTATTAAGGTTAAAATGATTTTATTTTTTATATGACATAAATATTTTGGGTGGCATAAAAAATAGAGATAAAATGTAAATATCAGACAAGTAACTACAGAGGATTTGGATGTTATGCATAAAAATGCCCAAAAAAGTTCACATTAATGCCGTTGCAGTTGCAGCAACTTTATATCATTATATATGCTTTATACATGCATATGTTTATATGACGCGCATTTTCTGTCCGGACATCTGACGTATATCTACGTGCGGTGCGGGTTATTCATGAGTTATTTTAAGGTTATTTCTGTGTTATTTTTAATAATCCCGAAATAACCCAAAAGTAATGACCGTGGGTTATTTCTGGGTTATTTTAAGATTATTGAAAATAATCCAGAAATAACCTGAAAATAACTCAGGAGCACACTGCGCTACACGTAGAGTTACGTCAGGAGTCCATATAGAAAAATTTTTGGTTTTTACGTGGGGTCACTAGTCAGCTGGAACCGGTCGGACCGGACCGAGTTGCGTAGCATTTGGGAAAACGAACCGGCTTGGTCTGGCCGGATAATAATAATGGGAGGGAACATGAGCAGTAGCTACAGTTTAGATGGGGCCACCTTTGTGCCGAGCCAAAAGACCGGTCCTGATGCAGTTCTCTGCGCCACTTGCACCTATAAAACAGCCGGTCACTGCAAAAGTCTCTGATAAATGGCGAAATTACTTTTTTCAATTAATTATTATTCTTGGCTTATTTTTATTTTTATTTTATTTTTTAACAAAATTCTGGTATTTTTTGGCAGTTTTACATTTACGGAGAGCAGTTGGACGTGCAACGTTTAGTACCAAATATCAAATTTCCGCAGAGGCCAACTTCAAAGAGTAATCAGAACTATAGATCTAATAGAAATGGTAAAAAATGGGCACGAGGTATCATTTTTTCTGATCTAACAGGCAGCATAACCCCAAAGAAACCAACTTCCAAAATCATTTTACCCAGCATCACATCTTAGAGGAATCTTAAAATAGGTTTTGTTGATCTAATACGAAACATAACCCCAAATGACACTCCAAATTCCATATCATTTTACCCAGCAATAGATTGCGATAAAACCATATTCCAGATCTAACAGAAGCATAACCCTTACGAGAACAGGAACGCATGTGATGTGAGGAGATCAAGAGAACAGGAAGAGAAGGTGAAGGAAGAGAAGAGAAGACTAACAAGAACCATCAGCTACCGGAGACGAGGAGGGGAAGGGAAGAAGCTCAAGACTTCTCTTTCGCGGGATAAAGCAAATGGGTAAGAGAGTAAAAATTGCGTCCACGAAGTTGGACCTTGCCTATTATCTGCTGCTCAACTTTTGTTTGGAACCGCGGGAGGCGGGGGCGANACACGTTCCTGAATTGAAGAAAAACCTCATTTCTGTAGGGCAGCTCAATGAGGTTTTTTTTTGTTGACCTCACTTTTGGTTGAGGTCTAGAAACTTCTTTAGTAGCCTAGGTCTAG
>JXCR01137813.1:55049-97491 GCA_002079205.1 Phalaenopsis hybrid cultivar | reverse complement strand
CTTGTGGGGTTTCCTTCTCCATTTCAGTGGCAATAATGGTAATAATATTAGATACTTCAGATTCTAATTTTCTTCCTTGATCAGGTTTATCAGACTGTATCGGTGATGCAACTTTGGGTATCCACATCTTCTTCTTCAACAATGATGATTCGGGGATGTCCTAATAGAATTATCAAAATGTTGGGAAGAAATATGTTCCCCTTTGTGTATACCATACACGTCCTAATAGAATTATCAAAATGTTGGGAAGAAATATGTTCCCCTTTGTGTATACCATATACTGATAGAATTATCAAAATGTTGAGAAGAAATATGTTCCTCTTTGTGTATACCATATACAATATTCGATGGGCATCCACACCTTCTTTTTCAACAATGATGATTCAGGACAAGATGTCCTAATAGAATTTTTTATCGGTGATACAACCTTGGGTATCCACATCTTCTTCTTCAACAATGATGATTCAGGGCAAGGTGTCCTAATAGAATTATCAAAATGTTGAGAAGAAGTATGCTATACCATATACAATGTTAGATAAATATTTTTGAGAAATTCTTGGACCCAATCTTGATTTTATGGGTCAATGTCTTATAGTATCAAATCTATTTCCCAAACGGGACCAAACAAAAACATGAGCAGATGTATTTTGTTTGGATTTAATATCCCTCAGAACCTCTTCTTTCATTTAAGGGGATATTGTGTGTCCCATTCGTCTGAGTAACTCATGGACTGAACAACCTTCTTTTACAGCTAATTGTTGAAAAACTGTACTAACTTGAGAAATGGGATGGAATTTCTTCCTTCCCCTACTCTGTTTACGAGAGATTGGCAGAGTAGCAGCAATCTCTTGGACTTCTTTGTATTCATCGGTATTCATAAGAGGATAGAATTTGCCTCCTCTTATGATAGTAGCAACGTTGCGGGCCTCGCGGCTTGTTGGCAAGTTGCAGGTGAACGTTAGTGTTGGGTAGGTCATTGCAGCAACTTTGCAAAAAAAAGTTCTGGGGTTAGTTATATGGCCAAAGTGGTGTAGTTTTAGCTCAGACACTAAAGCTAACAAAGGAAAGTCTAAAGACCAGGTTAATAAAAATTTCAAAATTTTCAAAATTTTAGTATTAGTTTAATTTGCAAAATTAAAACATTTTAGGACCCAGTGCGGGACCCACTTTACGTAACGTCCAGGTGGAACTAGTCCACCTACACACTTATTGGGGGTCTGACCCCATATAAAGATCAGAATGTCCTTAATGGCCTTCTGAATTACTCTGTCCCAGGATGGTTGAACAAATAATCCTGAAGGTCAAAAGAGTTGACCATACTTTTCCCAAGCCAGAAATGGGCAAAGTATGCCAACGGAAGAAAGGTAATCTGGATTCATGAGGGACATGAATGCATTACTGATGTATGAAGATATTTTTTTTTATTTAAATGGAGAGAGAAGCTATTCCCAGCGGAGTCGCCAGAAGCTGTCGGCACTATTTTTGGTGTAGGGTTTGCCCGTAAGAAGTCGTCGGTCATCAGAATTGAAATCCTGTTGCCCGCTTTAGAAGGACGTTTTAAAAAAAAATTTAGTTTTGAAAAAGATGAAGTCAAACTGACCCCATACTTTTCATAGTTTAGATAAAAGAGCGCTTTACCTCAAATCCTGTATCTATCCCAAAGGATGAACACAAGAGTTGAGGGTGAGACTCGATCAAATAAACTAAACAAAGTTATGACATCCGTTTGGTCTGCGAAACCAATGTATTGGCCGACAAGTTCCCCTATTTAATATAAGGAATTAAATAGGGTTTATATTATGCTGGGTTTGGGAAAAGCTTCCTATAAGGGCAAGCCCCTATAGTTAATTACATCATAGATAACTGAAGTCACCCATGAATACTCTCGATAAAAGTCAAGAAAAATTACCTTCAAGGAGTTCAAATGGTAAGGACAATTTAAAGATATCAGACTAAGAAGTGTGAAAGGGGATTAGTTCAAATTTGGAACATTTTGTTTTGGAGTCCAAAGGAGGAAACACTAGAGGATGTCACGGATCCGAAGGAGAACTTCAGTGACTTCCCAAGCTATCCTATTATTTGGCTTTAATTTAGGAGAAATCATTTAGATGTTTTATCCTGCAATTTTTTGTTATTAGGATTTACATTTGTGTGAAGAAATCAGACAAATAACCTTGAAGATGTGAGGATTTAGGTCATGATGAATGACAACCTCGGAATCCTAAGCCGAGTTAGGGCTTAGATTCTACAACAGGATTGTACAAATGCCTAAAAGATGTGTTTGAGGATTTATGTTGCACTAGGCAAACAACCTCGAATTACTATAGCTTTGTTGTTTTAAAACTAAGGAAGGATGTGTTGTTGTAGATCCTCTTGCTGTTGAAGATGGTCGGGCTGCCCACCATGTAATCTCCAAGCTCCTCGTTGTAGCAGAGTTTAAGTTTTCTAGGTCATTTGGTTATAATGTCAAATCAGGTGACCCTATGGTTAAAGTTCTTTATATTTTATTATGGGTATATTAAAGTTGATTAAAGCGACACCGGTCAAGATCCCACGGTTCTGTCGTCCCGGTACCACTATTTTCTATTGGAATCACTTAGTCCAAATGAATTTACTAAACTCAACTTAATGAGTTCCATAATTTCATTTAGACCATGGGAAGCCTCGTTAGAAACCGTAGGCTACATCCTCCGAGGTATTCCCGATCTTCCAATAGAGACGTTTTAATTTAGTTGAAGTTGTATTTTTTGTGATGTTTGTGATTAAGTTTTGAGTTGTTTTATATTTTGAATGTTGTGGTGGTGAATTTTATCTTGGTTAATTTTAATGTTGGTTTTGGGTATGTGGCTATCCTGATGGTTTTAGTTTCCATGCAGGGTGACATCGTTGTTTAACATGCAAATTTGCAGGTATAAAAGTACAGTATGAAAGTAGAAAAAGAGCAATGCTAAAAACTGTAAAAGTGTACCTGGCGAGTCTTCTCGTTCCACCACCTGAAACTTAAAATGCATGTTAGGGCATTTATGAAGAGCCAAATTTGCAGGTATAAAAGTACAGTATGAAAGTACAAGAAAAGCAATGCTAAAAAAAAAAATCTGTAAAAGTGTACCTGGCGAGTCTTCTCGTTCCACCACCTGAAACTTAAAATGCATGTTAAAAAAGCATCATTGTTTAGCATGCAAGTTTGCAGGTATAAAAGCACAGTATGAAAGTACAAGAAAGACAACGCTAAAAACTGTAAAAGCACAAGCATAAAAGAAAAGCAGTAGAAAAGTACAAGAAAGACTGTAAAACGCGGTAAACTGTAAAAGTTTACCTGACGAGTCTTCTCGTTCCACCACCTGAAACTCAAAATGCAAGGTAGAGCATTTATGTTTATAGAGCTAAGGTATGTAAATACATGCATAAAAAAAGTGCAATAGGAAAGTACAAGAAAGACTGTAAAACGTTGTAAACTGTAAAAGTGTATAAAAAAAAGCAGTAGAAAAGTACAAGAAAGACTGTAAAACGCTGTAAACTGTAAAAGTGTAAAGGTATAAAAGTACAGTACGAAAGTACAAGAAAAACAACGCTGAAAAATTGTAAAAGTGTACCTAGAGTCTTCTCGTTCCACCACCTGAAACTCAAAATGCATGTCAGAGCATTTATGTATATATAGCTAGAGTCTTCTCGTTCCACGAAAAGTACAAGAAAGACTATAAAACGTGGTAAACTGTAAAAGTGTACCTGAAGAGTCTTCTCGTTCCAATACCTGCATGCATGTCAGAACATTTATGTATATAGAGCTGGAAAAGTAAAGTTTTGGAAACCTTCCTAAATCTATGTTGTTTATTGGGGGTCCTTAAATTTTAAGGAAAATATTATTAAGTAAAACATATTAAGTTTAATAGATCCCTGAGGTATTCACAGGTTAAGAGTAGGGAGCAGGTCCATGCAACCTTCTTAATGTCTGGTAAAAGGCCTTGAGATCATTTAAACTTTATTATGTTGCTTAATAATTCATCTTGAATGTACTGATGCTCAGTGAATATTGATGTCTTAATTATTCCCAAGAATAAGGTAAACGTCATTTACCTTTCAATTTGAAAATTATGTAGGTGAAGATCCTTTAGAAGACAAATTAGTGTTATTAAGAACACTTAGCCAACTTTAAGTCCTAATTGGACTTGTGATGTTTTAAAAGATTTTGATTATGTTGATTTTTCTAATCCTCTTTTAACAAGTGAATTTTAACTAAAGTTCACCACTAAGTCCTTAAGACCTAAGTGAGTGTATTAAGTGTGTGTATTAATTTTGAAAAAGATTTAAAATTTTAGGTGATCATTATCAAAATCATTTAAACATCCTTTTGGTTTTCAAACAAGGGTGTGAAATCATTGATTTCCAAATTTATACCCTTAAATTCAAAAGTCATTTTTATGTTAATGGAGTTTCCAAAATTTTGATAATTATGGGAATTATCTTATAATTTGGCAAAGTGAAGTGTGTTTCTACCAATCAAGCCAATTTTTTATTGCAAATCATCAAATGAGTTAATTAATATCAGAAATTACCCATTTCCCATTTTGATTAAGCCTAAATGTTCAATAAGGCCAAAATATCCAAAATTACAATTTTGCCCCTAAGGGTCCAAACTTTTATAATTTGTCAAATTAAAGTCAAATGACTTTGAAACTTTTATGTAACCTTACTGATAACATCAGAGGAGATAATGTGAATTTTCACAATTTAATTTAATTCATATAATTCATAATTTATCAAATTTAAGTCAAATGACTTTGAAATTTTTATATAACCCTATTGATAGCTATTAAGACATCAGAGGAGAAAATGTGAATTTTTACAATTTAATTTAATTCATATAATTATTTTATGCAAAAATATACATCTTCAAAGAAAGTTCCAAAAGATGATCAAGACAATTCATCATCACTTAAATTTTTTATGTAAGCTAGCTCTAGACCAGAAAGTCATTTAGCCAAAATTTCAAAAAAAATTTTTATGTGAGCTAGCCCTAGACCAGAAAGTCCTTTGGCCAAAATTTCATAATTTGTGAAATTTTTATGTGAGCTAGCACTAGACCAGAAAGTCCTTTGGCCAAAATTTCATGATTTTTTTAAGTTTCTGTGATTTATTAAAATTAATTGAAATTTTGGGGACTTTAATAAAAATAAAATATTAATTGAAATTTTGGGGACTTTAATAAAAATAAAATATTTAATATGTTGAAAAATATGTTTTATATTTTTGGAAAATCTCTCTGAGGTTAGGGAACCCAAAGAAACTTATTTTGTATTTTTCTGATTTTTATTTGAGTCTCTGAGGTCAGAGAACCCAGAGAAATTTATTTTTTTATTTTTCTGATTTTATTTTATTTCCAGAATTATTTTGGTGAAAATTCTATTTTTAAGCCTTAAAAAATCATTTTTAAGGTTTAAAAAATAGCTGAGGTCAGAAAACCTAGAGAAATTTATTTTATATTTTTCTGATTTTTATTTTATTTTTTATTTGGAAAATCTCTCTAAAGTTAGGAAACCTAGAGAATATTATTTTATATTTTTTTGATTTTTATTTCATTTTTTAGAATTATTTTGGTGAAAATTCTATTTTTAAGCCTTAAAAATCATTTTAAGGTTTAAAAATAGATGTTGGTGAAAATTCTATTTTTAAGCCTTAAAAATCATTTTTAAGGTTTAAAAATAGATATTTTTAAAAATTCTATTTTTAAGCCTTAAAAATCATTTTTAAGGTTTAAAAATAGATATCTTTATTTTTCCCTATTTTTAAGCCTTAAAAATCATTTTAAGGTTTAAAAATAGATATCTTTATTTTTAGACCTGGGAAAAATATTTCAATGGTTCCTAAGTGCTTAAGAAATAATTTAGGACATTTCCTTTTATGATTTTTTTTTATTTTTATTTATTAAAAATAATTAAAAATAACCTAAAAATTAAGTTTTTATTTTAAATATATTTTTATTTTTATTAAATTCCCACTGATCTCACAGAACTCAAAAAACTAAGTTTGGTAATTTTTGGAATTATATTTTTATTTTTTTTTTAAATCATTTAAGTTTCAAATGTGATGGTCAGTTTTAAAAATCATTTAAAAATATTAAATGATCTTAAAATGACTTGAAATTTTTATGGTAAATTTTTTGACTCATGAGCCACAGTGGAGAACAAAAATCAAGTGATTTTGATCTCTCTGTGCTTCAAATTAAATATTTTAAGAAAATTAGAGTTTGCTCAAAACAATGATGTTTTAATTCTTAAAAATTTTGAAAGTATTTTTTAAGACTACTCTGGTCATAAGAAACCTACATGAATTTTTGTAGAATTTTCTAAGCTACATACAATTTTCTATAATTATTTGAATAAAAAATGTATAAAAACTTAGAAAATTAAGATCTCTGTCTAGAGATCTCCTATGTCTTTGAAAAAATGCTCAAATTATGCACCTAGGCAGAGGCTACAACATATAAAAATTTGGGGTTAAGGTGATAATCTATTATGAATAGAGAATTGAAAAAACCCTAACACTAATTCATTTTTTTTAAATATTTTATGCATCAAATTAATGTAAAAATAATTCCACATAATTTTTCTCTGTTCACTGAGCAAGAGGGTATTTTTATTTTATTTTTATGAATTTTCTACGCAAAGATATGAATTTTTGAAGTTTAGGAGCTATTTTCTAAATTTATTAATTATCCTATTTATTTATTCAAATTGCGGGCTAACTGGATCCTCGGATCCGTCGAAAAGCCACGTGGTGCGCTCCTATTTGACGCCGCCTTTCGAGTCAGCTGCCACGCGTCCCGCTGTTTTGTTCCGGATGATCATCCGGCTTGATCTCCGTCGTTCATTCAATACACGCGAAGATGGACAACATCCGTTCATCGTCCCCGATGGCCTTAACCGCGAGCCGTCCATTTTAGAATCTTAATATCTCTCTCATTTCTTAATGGATTTTGATGATTATTTTTTTAAAATGTTTGTCTTGAAGAGACGAATATATCTATATGGTAAACATGTTATGAAAGCAAACCATTGTAAATGTAGAGCTCGCGAAGACTCAGGAAAGTAAGTGAGTTATACCTTTGCTCCGAGAGGTTTAGCCTCAATCAGAGATTCTTCTCACCTTTGTTAGATCTCAAAGAGCTTAGGGATGAAGCCTCTGGCTCTGGTGTAAATCCTATGTATGATTTTGATCAAGGTCGATTTTGGGTGTTGGTTGAGAGCTATGGTAGAGACTGTTTCAGAGGGGGAATTGATGGGGGTTTGGCTTTTTTCACTGTTGTGAAGGTGTAGACCCAATCTATTGGAGATTTGGTGCTGTGTAGGTTGGGATTGGAATTTATCCTAATTTCAGGCAAGAATTCAAACCCAAAATTGGATTTCTATAGTGGAATTGGGAGAGGGAAGTGGATTGAAATGTACTAAGGGTCTCCTAGGGAAGCTCTCTGAGGAGTTTGATAAGCTTTAGTAAACAAATTTTACCACACCACTATTCATGGTCGTGGGGTGGATTTTATAGAAATTGGCTAAGGGAAGGCTTAGCTGGCCAATGGAGGGGTTAGTCCCACTGCTTAGGTGTCAAGCAGAGGATCCCTCAGTTCAATTTGGGCTGAGGTGGCTTCTTGGCATGAATTTGGGTTTTAGCCATGTGGGGGCTCACGGTTTTGGGCTTTAGCTTGGGTTAATGTGGCTAACCAAGGGTTGGATCATGGTTAAAGCTTATAATGATCAGTAAAAATGGCACCATAGCGTATGGACATGTGTTATGGCAAGTACCTTGATTTAACCTCTTTATTATCCCTTTAAAAATTTTTTTTTTAAAACTTACCCATGAGATAAATATCAAGCTTAGCCATGGGTTTGTGGCTGGCTTTAAACTCAACCCTAGAGTCTAAGATGAGTTAGGGTAAGGCTCATTTGACCATACCAAGCTCAATTGGTTTGGATTTGACCATAAGTCCAAAAAGGTGCATATGACCAAATCTTGTGTTTGAACTAGGTTAGGCATGTCAATTAGCCCAATTAAATATGGCATTTGGTGTAAGAGACCATGAGTAACAATTTTCATGAAGGGTAAAAGTCATTTTGATGGCATTTGGTGTAAGAGACCATGAGGAACAACTTTCATAAAGAGTGAAAGCCATTTTGAGGTTAATTGGTTAATCAATTTGGTGGATTTTTTATTTTTGACCCATTTTAAGCATATTGGGCTAAGCCATTTTGTGTAGGAGATCATGAGGAACAACTTTCATGAAGGGTGAAAGTCATTTTGAGGTCTTGGTGTAAGAGACCATGAGGAACAACTTTCATGAAGGGTGAAAGTCATTTTGAGGTCAATCGTTAATCAATTTGGTGGATTTTTGATTTTTGACCCATTTTAAGCATGTTGGGCTAAGTTTGGATTAATCAATTTGGTGGATTTTTGATTTTTGACCCATTTTAAGCATATTGGGCTAAGTTTGGGTTAAATCAATTTGGTGAATTTTTTATTTTTGACCCATTTTAAGCATATTGGGCTAAGTTTGGGTCCTGTAGGAGATCATGAGGAACAACTTTCATGAAAGGGGAAAGTCATTTTGAGGTCAATTGGTTAAACAATTTGGTGGATTTTTGATTTTTGACCCATTTTAAGCATGTTGGGCTAAGTTTGGGTCAAATTATTTGGTGGATTTTTGGTTTTGGACCCATTTTAAGCATGTTGGGCTAAGTTTGGGTCAAACTAGTTTGGTGGATTTTTGATTTTTGACCCATTTTAAGCATGTTGGGCTAAGTTTGGGTCAAAATTAGATGAGGAACAACTTTCATGAAGGGTGAAAGTCATTTTGAGGTCAATTGGTTAATCAATTTGTATGAGGAATAACTTTCACGAAGGGTGAAAGTCATTTTGAGGTCAATTGGTTAATCAATTTGAAGGATTTTTGATTTTTGACCCATTTTAAGCATGTTGGGCTAAGTTTGGGTCAAACTTGGGCTATGCATGGGCTAAGTCCAAATTAATTGTTGTGGTTGGTGTAAAACATCATAATGAACAATTTTTATGAAGGATAAAGATTGTTTTGAAGTTGATTTGGTGGTAAATTTGGATGGATTTTGATGGGTTTTGGTTTTAGACCTAAATTAAGCATGTAGGGCTAAACTTGGGTCAAACTTGGGCTAGCTTTGGGCTAAGCTCAAACTGATTGTTGAGTATGGTGTAAAATGTCATGATAAACAACTTTCATAAAGGTTGAAAGTTTTTTTGAAGTTGATTTAGTGGATTTTTGATGAAATTTTGATTTAGACCCAATTTAGGCATATGGATCTAATTTGGGACAAACTTAAGCTAGCTTTGGGCCAAGCTCAAATTGATTGTTGTGTTTGGTCACAAATAACCTTATAAAGGATTTTCAATAAAAATTGGATGCCAATTTGAGGTTTAAGGCATTCAATTGTTGAGATTTGGGGTGCCAATATTGGGGCTAATTTGGGGGTTTTGGTCAAAGATGGTCAAATTGACCAAATTGGACCAAGGTATAGTGGGACAAAATGAAATTGAAAATATTTTGAATTTATTGGGATTTTTTGAGAATTTTTGGAATTTTTGGATTTTTGGGCCATGGAATGGCATTTTGGTAATTTGGTCATTTTTGTCAGTTTTGGAAAATTTGGATATATTCAAAGTGTTTGAAATGAGTTTTGATCAGTTTTGAGTATTTTGGCCAAATTTGGGTTCCAAAGGCAGTTAGGTAATTTGGAGGTGTCTAGGGGCAAAAGGACAAGTTGGGCATTTCAAGTAGAATTAGATAAATATCCATTATAAATGAACCATGGATCAATGAAATCCCCATTTTGGGCTCTCATGTTTTGATCTTAGCCAGGGTATTGTGGGGTATGGTATACCTTAACTCTAAACCAACACCCAGGGTGAATTCTAAGGCCAAGTAGTCCTGTAGGAACTTTCCTTGAGTTCCCTCATAATGATCTTACCTACTAAGTGCTAGAGGTTAAGACCAATATGTGGAACTTCAAGTTGAGTAAAGAGAAGAGTTTTGAATTTCTAATGGTGAGGATACCTTTTCTAGTTTTCTAAGACTAGTCAATTGGAAAGTTCTATGGCTAGACCTAGGCTACTAAAGAAGTTTCTATACCTCAACCAAAAGTGAGGTCAACAATGATTGGTCGGAAGAAGACGAGCAGAAATGAAATAATGTCAGGCCTTCGAAAGTGCACAAAACTTTGAAGTTGGAAAATTTACTCTCCTCTCATTGGTAATCTTCCAATGTCCTCTCCCACTAGTCAAATATGAAATAATCTCGTCTAACTCCGCTTCAGTAGGACTATAATTGGCATAAAACCATAAAGTCTCAGGCGGTAAATAGTAAAACAAGTTGATTACCTCTGGAGTAAAAGGTACCTTCTTCCCGTTAACCATAACTCAATTGGAGTAAAACAAGTTGGGAGATTTGCATAAAGCTCCCTCACAACAGAAATCATTGCAATGATAGAGAAACAACAGAACTGTTCCCACTGTCGGCGAACTATCAGGTTTTCTACCTCTCCACCCGAACTCTTGATACATCGCTCCTGAATCAATTTTTGTGACTGTAGAGCGTCGGTATATCGATCCTGAGCTTTCAAACTGAAAAGCTTGCTCGAATCGAATGGGCTCTTTCCTCTACTCCTTTTCATTCTTGGTGCCATTCTACAAATTTGATAAATTCCAAAAATAACTTTAAAAATCAAGTTTAAATCACTGAACTAAGCTTCCAAAAGCACTAACTAAACTTCCCAAGCGATTTCCATAGTTTCTTCACTTTTCACCATGAATAGTAAATTTTTGAAATCTTCCAAATGTGCTCAAAATATATAGTGAAAATCTTTCACTTTTCACCATGAATAGTAAATTTTTGAAATCTTCCAAATGTGCTTAAAATATTTGGTGAAAATCCAAAATTTTTGCATAGAAGTAAAGCTCTTACCTTAAGGAGCTTGGATCTAACAAATCTCACTTGATTCCACCAAGAAATATTCATATTCCACTTGCTCTAGCGCTCAAAAATCATGTCTTTGAGTTGGGGAAGATGATAAGAGCTGTTAAAAATGGTATTTTCAAACTTACAATTCACTTTTAACCATTCGCAAATTGGTTTTCGTGAACCAACGCTTAAGCACGAGTAAGTGGCACTTAGGGGCCTACCTCTCGGGTTGGCTAGCGCTTAAGCACGAGATGTGGCACATAGGTTCCAGTGCATAATTTTTGAAATTTTAATTTTTAGTAAAATGCACTATTAGCCAAAGTAAACCACCCCTAAATGGTCTTGTAGCACTTAAATGACTATTTTTACTTTCTATAACTCCCTTCTTTCTCAAAATTCTCCATAATAATTAATTCAATTCGAGGCTAAAAATAAAAAAAAAAATTTCACAAAAATAAACTTATATTAATTCACAAACAAGTACAAACAGATTTAACACTTAGTTCTCTCTCTAAATAGTCTTGGGTGAGAAAATTTTCCTATGTACAAAACACTTAGCACATTTTACAATTAAACACATAAGTGACACAAACACTAATCACAAGACATAAACACTAACACACTTAAAAACATGACTCCAAATACACAATTCCTACTACTTAACTTAATGCCACTCTTCATTAGAATGAACAAATTCTTGTCTTTCAGTAGTCTCTCCAAGAGTATAGAGTTGATAAAATGGACGGTGGTGACGAGCTCTAATACTATCATCTTTGATCCACTTTTACTTAAGGAACATCACCTTATCTGCTTCCTCTATATAACTGGTATGGTTGAATTGCATCTTAAGTTTCCACCTAATATGTTCTAGATGAGCATGCAATTCAAGCACCTTAGTTTCTAATACATATATAGTATTCTCCATCTTGTTGATCTTCTCTGACATTCCTTTAATACTAACGGCTAAGAAACTGTTATACATCTTCTGTGCACTTTGACTAATGAACTTCTTCTTCATGGCTTCTTCCTTCTTATTCAAATCCATCTCCCATGAAGACATTTTCTCTAAATCTCTCTCTTTCTTATACTTTTAGGGCTAAAAATAATCCAAGGCGAAATTTCTTTACAAACCCCTTCTATTTATATGCCTAGTTTCCCCTCATAACTTCTAGGCACGATTAGAAACTACCAAGACACATTTATTCCAACTAAATTATAGTTATATCTTCTAGAAATCAAAATTTGCACATGTGATTAAACTGCCACGCTTAACCGCCAGATCTGGCTCTTAAGTGCCAGTGCACATTTTTGCACCAATCAACTTAACATCCAAAATCTTATTCTAACATGTATAGGTTACTAAATAAAGTCTAAAAATCATTACTAGCACATAATAAATTCAAAAATATTACCTAAAATTTCTTAATCAGACTCAAAATAACAATTAAAGCAAAAACACACTGATAACTATGGGTTGCCTCCCACAAAGCGCTTGGTTTTATGTCGTCAGCCCGATGTAACCAACACTCATTCTAGTTGACCCAACGTCATTCCATCATTATATTTATGTTGATCCCCTATATAATAAGGTTTCAGTCTATGTTCATTCACTTTAAAAATTTTCTCAGAATTAGGATCTTTAATATCCATAACTCCATAAGGATAAACTTTTATCACAACAAATGGGCCCATCCACTTAGACTTAAGTTTGCCTTAAAATAATCTTAACCTTGCATTATATAGTAAAACTTGTTACCCTGGCTGAAAATGTTTAGTAAGAATCTTTCGATCATGCCACATTTAAATCTTTTCTTTATAAATCTTAGCACTCTCGTAAGATTCATTTCTTATCTCTTCAAGCTTATTTAATTGTAACAATCTTTTCTCACCAGCATCTTTTTATAATTGAACTCTTTAATAGTTTAATTGTAACAATCTTTTATTACCAACATCTTTCAAATTATAATTGAACTCTTCAATCACTCAAATAATGCTTTATGCTCAAGTTCAACTGGTAAGTGATAAGCTTTCCCAAATATTAGCCTATATGGGAACATTCTTGTTTTATGCTCAAAGTTCAACTGTGACAAGCTTTCCCAAATATTAGCCTATATGGGGACATTCCTATAGAAGTTCTATATGCAGTTCTGTAAGCCCACAAAGCATAGTCAAGTTTGACTGACCAATTCATTTTTGTTGGATTCACGGATTTTTCCATAATTATTTTAATTTCTTGATTGGATAATTCAACCACACCACTTGTTTGAGGATGATAAGCAGTAGCAATCCTGCGATTTATATGATATTTCTTTAATAACGTCTCCATAATGACATTTCTGAAATGACTTCCCCCATCAGTAATGATAACTCTCGGCATCCCAAATCTACAAAATATGTTCGTTTTCAAAAATTTTGTAACACATTGAGCATCATATCGAGGTAAATCAATAGCTTCTATTCATTTGGATACATAGTCCACTACTAACAGAATATATAAATTTTCAAAAGATGGTATAAATGGTCCCATCAAATCTAATTCCCAAACATCAAATATTTCAACTTCTAGCATATAATTGAGGGGCATCTCATTTCTTCTAAAAATATTGCCTACTCTTTGACATCTATCACAAGTTTTGATATAAGCATTAACTTCTCTAAAAATTGTAGCCCAATAAAATCCAGATTGTAGAATTTTGTATAATATTTTATCAACACCAAAATGTTCCCCAAAATCAAAATTATGACACTTTTGAATAATTTTATAAGTTTCTTCTAATGGTACACATCTTTGAATGATCAGATCCTTTTTTGTTTATATAAATATGGGTCATCCTAAAAATAAGTCTTAGCTTCAGAAATAAATTTCCTCATTTGTTGGTATGTCATTCCATATGGTTTAAGATCACTAACAATATAGTTCACAATGTCGGCATACCACGAAACACGCCACTCATTTCCAGTGAACAATTTTTCATCGGTAAAATGTTCATTAATTTCTTTTTAAAAATAGAGTGGTTTTTCTAATTCAAGCCTGAGCAAATGATCAACAATTTGATTTTCAGTTCCCTTCCGATCTACAATTTCAAAATCAAATTCTTGTAAAATAAGAATCCATCTTATAAGTCTTGGTTTAGTATCCTTCTGTTTCATTAAGTACTTAATAGCAGAATGATCTGTATGCACTATATAATGAGTTCCAATCAACTATGATCTAAAATTATCAAAGTCATATATTATTGCTAATAACTCTTTTTCAATTGTTGTATAATTAATTTGAGTTTCATTAAGAGTTTTACTATCATAGTAAATAACTTCGAAAATTTTATCATATCTTTGTTTTAAAACAACTCCAATAGCATAATCACTTGCATCACACATAAGTTCAAAAGGTTTCTCTCAATTTGGTGAAACTATAATTGGTGCAGTGATTAATTTTTCATTTAATGATTTAAAAGCTTTTAGGCATTCCTCATCAAAATTGAAAAGTACATCTTTCTCCAGTAAATGGTATAAAGGCTTAGCAATCTTAGAAAAGTCCTTAATATATCGCCTGTAGAATCTAGCATGTCTTAAAAAACTCCTAATTTCCATTACATTTGTTGGATATAGTAAATTAGTGATCACTTGAATTTTAGCAGGATCTACTTCCATACCATTTTGTGATATTTGATGACCTAATACAATTCCTCCTGCTACCATAAATTGGCATTTTTCCCAGTTAAGGACTAAATTTGTTTCTTCACAGCACTTGAGAACTTTAGATGAATGTTCTAAACATGAGTGAAATGAAGTTCCAAACTCTAAAAAGTCATCCATAAAGAATCAATCCCTTTTTCAATTAAATCACAAAAAATTACCGTCATACATCTTTGAAATGTAGGAGGGGCATTACATAAATCAAAGGGCATTCTTCTAAAAGCAAAAGTAGCATAAGGACTGGTAAATATTATTTTCTCTTGATCCTCAGGATATATTTGAATTTAGTGATAACTGGTATATCCATCTAGAAAACAAAAGTATTTATGCCTAGCTAGTCTATCCAACATTTGATCTAAAAAGGGTGATAGAAATTGATCTTTCCTAGTGGCAAGATTTAATTTTCTACAATCAATGCATATTCTCCACCCTGTAACTTATCTAATAGGTATTAACTCATTATGCTCATTCACAGTTTACAGTTACTCCTCCTTTCTTAGGAACATAGTGAATTGGACTAACCCATGCACTATCTGAAATTGGGTAGATAATTCCAGCATTTAACCACTTTAAAATTTCGTTCTTAACAATCTCTTTCATAATAGGATTTAATCTCCTTTGTGGAACATCCGTGGGTTTGCAGTTTTCTTCTAGATTAATTTTATGCATACAAATTGAAGGACTGATTCCTTTAATATCAGCAATTATCCATCCGAAGGCTTTCTTAAAATTTTTCAGAATTTTCATCATCTTTTCTTCTTCTTCCTTTGTTAAATTCAAGGAAATTATAACAGGTAAAGTAGAGGAATCTCCTAAAAGGCATATTTTAAATGTTTAAGAAGTAATTTCAACTCAAGTTCTGGAGGTTTTTTAATAGATGACAAAATAATTTATCTTTATCTATCGTGTCCAAAATTTTAAAATTTTCTTGAACATAACTTGAATCTTCCTTAAAAAGGTTTACACAGTGATCTAATTCCTCTTCTTGCTCATGTTACAAATCTTTTTCTTCATATTTTTCTTCATAAATAGTCTTGAAATGACATTCACTCAGATATCTTATAACATCCATTCTATAACATTCATCATCTTTACCTTTTGTAGGGTATTTCATTGATTTTGAAATGTTAAAAGTAACAGTTTGATCATTGGCGTACATTGTTAATTCCCCTTTCTGCACATCTATCATTTCTCTTCCTTTGGCTAAGAAAGGTCCCCCCAAAATGATAGGTATCTCTTTATCTTCCTCCATATCTAGCACAATGAAATCAACATAAAAGATAAATTGATCCACTTTCTCTAGGACATCTTCTATAACTCCTTTAGGATACGTTATTGAACTTTCTGCTAACTGCAGAGTTACAGTAGTATGGGTTATTTCTCCTAATCCCAATCTTTAAATATTGATAATGGCATAAGGTTAATGCTTCCGCCTAAATCACATAAAGCTTTCCCATAAAATCTATCTCCTACTGCACATGAAATTGTAAAGCTACCAGGATCTTTTAGCTTTTCAGGAAGTTTTTCTGAATTATAGCACTGCACTCCTCACTAAGTGCAAGAGTCTCATTATCTTCAAACTTCCTTTTCCTGTTAAGAATATCCTTCATTAGCTTTACATAGCTTGGAATTTGTTCTAAGGCTTCAACAAATGGAATATTGATCGTAAGTTTCTTAAATATTCTCAAAAATTTTAAAAATTGCTTATCCAACTTCTGTTGTTAAAGTCTCGGAGGAAATGGAGGTGGTGTTTTTTCTAAATCAATTTTTGGCAGAGAAATAGGTCCTTCAGAATCTTTCGGAGGGTCCTCATTTGATTCTTCAATTTCTTCTCTCTCTACTTCAATCTCTTTTTGAACCCTACCTTCCAACTCTCTTCCGCTTCTAAGTTGTACGTCTTTAACTTGCTCTTTATTTTGGTCTTTTGGATTTGACTCAGTATTACTAGGAAGTGTTCCTTGGGATCTTTACTTAATGAACTTGCAATTTGCTCAAGTTGATTCTCAATATTTCTAATTGTAGCTCCTTGACTTTGTAATTGATTATCCATTTGTAACACCACTTCTTCTATAGACAACTTTTTATCCTTAAATTGTGTATTACTGTTGATTTTTGGAGAAAAAGTAGATCCTTAAATATCATTCCCTTGGTTGTTCCAGTTTCCCAATGAGTTTACTTGGTTGTTCCCCCATTACTGATTATTACCTCCTGAATTGTTATTCCAGTTAAAGTTGGGATGGTTCTTCCAACATGGGTTATAATAATTGGAACATGGGTTATTTTGCTTATTATTTATGGCATTCAAAGTTTCTAATTATGCTTTATAATATACCATTTGACCTAATGAATTCTCTTTAATCATGGAAATTGGTTGAGAAAAATTCATTCCAAATTGGTTTAACTTTCTTGAAATTGCAACAACTTGATTTGCTAACATAGTAAATGCATCTGTTTCATGAATATTGGCTACTTTCCTTGGATGCACCCTCTCAGAAGACCATTGTATTATAGTCATCTCTTCAATTAAAGCATAAGCGTCATGAAATGGTTTTGACATCAATGAACCACCACCAACGACATCAATAATAGATCTAAGAGAAATAATTAATCCATTATAAAAGGTTTGAATTATTTACCAATTCGATAATAGATCTAAGAGAACCAATTAATCAATTATAAAAGGTTTGAATTATTAACCAATCTAGTATAGCATGGTGTGGACACTTTCTTAAGAGTTCTTTAAATCGTTCACATGCTTCATAAATAAATTCCCCTTCAAACTGATTAAAAGATGTAATATCATTTCTAAGCTTCGCAGTTTTTAGTGGTGGAAAATATTTAGCAAAGAATTTTTGTGCTAAATTACCCCAAGTTCTGATAGATCTAGGTGCTAACAAATTCAACCACATCTTAGCTTTATCCCTCAGTGAGAAAGGAAAAACCCTAACTCTTATGGAATCATCTGAAACACCATCGTATTTAAATGTAGCACACAATTCTAGAAAATTGGTAAGATGTAAATTTGAATCATCAGTTGGTGATCCACATAATTGATTATTTGATACCATTTGGATAATAGCAAGTTTAAGCTCAAATGAATTAGGCACTACAATAGGTTTTTGAATACTACAATGAAGTTCATCTACCGTAGGGTTGACATAATCACTTAAAGGTCTAATCTCTTGATGAATTTCAACACTGGTTTGCCATTTCTGTAATTTTTTTGGATTTTTCAAGATTTTTAATTTTTTTGGTTTTTCTTATTTTTATAATATTTCTTTCTAATTCAAAATCGTAGGGCACTAGTCATTCAGAAACTGAACTACGCATACACTAACATAAAATAAAATAAAATAAAATAAAACATACAAATTAAGATACAATATTGAAAGTTTAAATAAGACTTTCTAAAAGTAGAAATTTACTTAGCTTTCTTCCCCGACAACGGTGCCAAAAACTTGATCCCTGGATTTTCTGATTAAGACCTAAATATTGAACCCACAGGGAAGATTATGGAATAAGCACTTTTTAAAAAGTTTTTTTTTATTTTTAAAAAGATAATTACTTAAACTAAAAATGATTTTTGAAGGAATTTAAAATATAAATATTTTTAATATTTTAACAAAATATTAACAACTAAAAAGATAACTAAAGTTTCTGTAGAAGAAAGGTATTTAGTATGAAAATATATTTCTTCTTATCATGAATCAGTAATAAGTATAGAAATTTTGTTGTGAAAGTATGTAAATTGTGTTGTGCCAAATAGGAGCAATAATATTCTTTACCCTTACTAGAGATGCTATAAAGAGCATTGGCTAATTTAAATTTTGAATAGTTCTGATAACGAGCTAGGCAGGGAAGATACTAGCTCTCACTCTAGAGTTCCCTCGATTCCCTCCACCTGGGGGCCAACATTCTCATATCAGAACCTAAAATAATAAACCAGGTTGGGGGCTTTAACCTGTTACTATAAAGTCCTCTAACTCTACACCCATCAATGAATATTTTCCTATTTTTCTGCACTCAATCATATGAATTACATTCTTATTCATACAACCTCATGTGATTCTTTTCAATTGTTTACTGAGAAAATACCAGCCCGGTTCTTACATGTTCTCACAATAAGTTTTAACATCTGGATTGGCCAAATCAAAAAGTAAATGAAGTGCATCGATTTAAATCATCACAACTTCTTCCAACATTAAAGATCAATACTCTCCACAACGTTCATCCAAAACTTAATCACTTATCATATTAAGAAGAAAGATAAAGAAAACTACTCAGAATCCTTGGAGACAATAAAACCACACTTTAGTTTAAAAGAAAAAATCATTGTCAAACCAACAATAAGTCTTAATTAAAACCAAAAGTAGTCTAAAATAAAAAGATAAAAACTTATATCAAGTCCTCCATCAAACTCTTGAAGTTCCTTTGAATTTCTTCTCTTTTACAATCACTCAAAACAAAATAACAAAAAGGATAAAGTAAATAAAAAGTGGTTCATGAAAATCTATCCAAACTAACTCCCCTGAAAAGAAATTTCAAAACTATCCAATATTTTCAGGACTCTTTTCTAAGTCCTCTCTTCTTTCTTTTATAGTTTTCCAAGATGTGCCTTGGGATCTCTTCAAAATGTGTCTTGATTCGATGCATTTGCCCAAGAGAAGCATCTTTTCATGATAATTTTTGTCCATGGTGGTTACAACCATGTATTAAGCCAATGGGTGCCTCAAAAATCTCTTCCAAATTCGTGAAAACCGATTTTACTCGTCTAGTAACTGCCACTGACGCTTAAGCATGAGGTCCCGGCACTTAGGCGCGGCCTTCTATGTTTAACTGGCGCTTAGGCGCCAAAACTCTTTTGCACAATTTTTTATATTTTTGCTCCAAATTTGATCCTTTTTCACTCCTTTAAGCATTTTTTTCATTTTTACTTGTATTTGCAAGAAAAACATAAAAATACCTTCCATTAAAGCTCAATATCTCAAAAATATGTGTAAAAATGTGTCTAAAAACACTATATATTTTAGGTGTATCAAGAAACCTTAGCATGAAATGTGAACCTCAGCTATAAGAACATCACACAATTGAGATATGGATATGTTCTCCTAGTCAAGACGAGTCTATAGAAATAAATCGCACTTAATTTGGTTAAGTATCGAGAGAGATATTAAGGTTTGAAGTTGGACGGTTCTCGGGCTAGGTACTCGGGGACGATGAACGGACATCCGTTTCTGTGTGTATTGGATGAACGGATGAGATTGCGCCGGACAGAGTCTTGATGCGTGAACAGTGGGTCGAGTCAGCGCTAACTCGGATGGTGGCGCCAAACCAGAAGACGCTGCATGGGGCTTTGGAGATGCCATAGGTTGATGTGGTGCCGCATTGGATAAGTAGAAAAATAAGGATTTAATTGATTTGTTTAATTCCCAAAACTTAGATGATCCATATCTTGATGTAGAAAAATCACAAAAATAAAATAAAAATATCCTCTTACTCAGTGAACAGAGAAAAACATTGTGGAAATAGTTTCATGTATGTTTGATGCATGTATGACTTTTAATTAATTAAATGGTGTTTTTCTTATTTAGGTTTTTCATTTGCATAGACATTTCACCATGGCATGGGACCATGGGGCGTTTGATGTCTCTGTTGTTAGGTATCTCCCCTGATTTTTCCAAAGTCAAGGGGCATCTCTAACCAGAGACATCTAATTTTCAAGTTAATAGTCCCAGTTTTGGTAAAATATTATAAAAATTAAAATACTCATCAAAAAAATACATAACTTGTTTTGGTAGATTCACTGTGGTCAGAGGACCCTAGGAAAATATAAACTTGGTTTAACTCATTAAGAAAATCCTAATTTTCACTAACCCCTAAAAATAAAATAAAATTACTTTGGAGTAAATATATATGTGAATGATATAAAAATCATTCTCCACTGTACCTTAATGTCATGGAAACACTCCATAAAAATTTCAAGTCAGTTGGAGTTAATTTGACCACTAAAATGAATCAATTAAGTGAAATTGCTTTTTTGGCATTAAAATAATTATAATAATTAAAATACAACTCAAAAAATCACCAAATTGGTTTTGGAAGCTCCTTGTGATAAGAGGAACCTAAGAAAAATAAAATTTGAATTAAAATAAATACTTCATTTTTAGCCAATTTTAAGCATTTAAATAATTAAAAATTAATTAAAAATCATAAAAATTGTAGAATTGTAAAAACACAATAAAAATCACATTTAACTTGCTAATCACTTGAAACTAATTAAAATAATTTTCCTTATTTTCAAAGTCAAGATATTAATTTTTAAAGGCTTAAAATGAAATTTTCTTTAACTTTCCACTAAAATAATTCTAATAATTAAAATACAAATCACGAAAATCTAAAATTTATTTCTTTGGATTCCTTGGACTAAGAGGGATTTAATAAAAATATAAAATTTAATTTTCCTTTTAAATAATATTTTATATTTAATTAATACTCAAAATAAGCAAACTATTCGAACAATTAAATTAAACCTCTCAAAATCATGAAAATTGATCCAAGTGGTCCTCTGACCTGGGTGGAACCTCTAATAATTTTCTTAAGGACAGAAATCTTATTTTGGTTGAGTTATTGAATTTTTATTGAAAATCCCTATTTTTCATAAAAAAATAGTTATAAAATTAAATGATTCAGAAAGATTATATTCTTTTTTCTCTCATGTTTTAATTGACATATGGGTAGAGTATCATAAAAATTTCAAGGTCATTTGCATTAAATTTGAAAAATTATGAAGTGTTAGGTCCTTAGGGGCAAAAAGGTAATTTTGAAGATTTGGCCTTAGTTAATATTCAGGCTTAGTTAAAATGGGAAATGGGCAATGAATGATCTTAATTAACATAATTAAGTGATTGAAACATAAAGGGGTAAGTGGTAGAAACCAATCCCACCGTTGTCGCATTAAAGGATAAATTGAAAATTTCCATAAATTACTTTAGTTTGGAAGATAATGAAAATTAAATGATCCTTAAGATTAGGGGTTGATCGTGGAAGTCAATAATTCATTAATTCAATACCCCTTAATTGGTGTTCAAATGATAATACAATACTTCAATAAAAAAATTTGCACTTGCATATTTAAATTTTCCTAAAATTGCAAACATACCTATTAAGTTTTAAGGGCTTGGTAGTGAGCTTGGATTAATCAAATTCGATTAATTTAGATTAAAAAAGATGATAAAATTAGCTTTAAACATATTTAAAGCACTACAAGCCCATCTTCAAAAGATCAAATCGGCTAAGCTTCTTAATTAAGTCAATTTGCCCATTAAAGACCTTCACCCACATAATTTATAAATAAAATAACAAGTGATAATTACCCCATCCTTAAAGTTGGCTAGGACATCAGTTCATTGAGCATAAGGGTATGATAAGGATGAGTTATTAAGAAATATGATGAGTCTGAATGAACTCGAGACCTCTTAAGAGATTATGAGATGTCTGGGGCTTGCTCCCTAGATCTTTCACATACTCTTTTGGATTCTTGAAACACGATCAAACTCATTATGCCTTGCTTAAGAATTCATCCATACACTTAAATAAATAGGACCCACCAAGTTATGACATAGGATTCGGTAGGTCTGTCACGAACTTACTTATAGGCTTTACTTTCTTGCAAATTATAAATGTTTACTGCAAAAGATACTAAAGTTTTAGGTGGAGGAACGAGAAGAATCGACAGATATTCTTTCATAGTTTACAGTTCCTTCTCTTCCTGCATTTACTTTACTGTACTTTTCATGCTTATAAACCTGCATGTTAAATAACAATGTCACGCTGCATGTCAAAACAAAAACCTTTAAGATAGCCACCAAAAGTGAAACCAAAATTAAAATCAAAACAAGATAAAATTCACCACCACAAAATTTAAAATATAAGACAACTCAAAATTTAATAACAAACAAAACAAAATAAAAATTGCAACTAAATTAAAACATCTCTATCGGATGATCTGGAATCCCTCAAAGGAGGTAACCTACGGTTGCTAACGAGATTTCCCATGATCTAAATGAAAGAATGGAACTCATTAAGTTGAGTTTAGTAAATCCATTTGGAATAAGTGAATCTGAAAGAAAATAGTGGTGTCGGAATGAGGAACCGTGGGATCCTAACCAGTGTCACTCTAATCAAGTTTGACATCCCCCATAATATCTAAATAATTATAACCTTAGGGAACACTTGATTTGACATCATAACTTGACACATTGGAAAACTTAAACTTGCTACGACGAGGAGCTTGGAGCTAGCATTGTGGGCAACATGGTCATCTTCAACAACAAAATATGTCTACACTAGCTAAACCAGTGCTTCGAATTAAACAATAATTCATAGGACTTTGAGGTTGTTTGCTTATGTAACATAAATCCTCAACTTATATTTAGGCCTTTCTATGGTTCTGCTATATAATATAAGCCCTAAATCGTTTTAGGATTCTATGGTTGTCGTTTGTCACGACTTAAATCTTCACATCTTTTAGGCCATTTGTGTGATCGTTTCACACGAATATAAGCTCTCATTAATAAAATTGACAGGATGAATTATTCAACATTTATATTCTCCAAAACTGAAGCTAAGCAGTAGGACAGTTTAGGAAGTCATTGAGGTTTTTCTAAGGATCTATGGCATCCCCTAGTTCTTCTTCCTTTAGATTTTAAGATAAAATGTTCCAAATTTGAGACATTCCCCTTTCACACATCTTTTTCTGATATTGTTGATAAGTCTTATTCTTTAGAATATTTTGAAGATAATATTCCCTGGTCTTTATCTAGAGTTTTCTTAGGTGACCTCGGTTATTTATGAAGTAATTAGCTATAGGGGCTTGCCCTTATAGAAGCTTTTCTGAACCTAGCTTAATATAAACCCTATTTAATTTTTGGTATTCAATAGGGGAACTTGTCGGCTTATAATAAAAATGGTTTCGAAGACTTAAATGGATATCATGCAGCCTTTAGTTTATTTAATCGAGTCTTACCAGGAAGTAGTGTTCTTATCATTCCAGATGGATACATTACTTGTGGTATTTAGATCGTTTATTTAAGCTACTGAGAATATGAGATCGGTCTGGCCTTGTATTTTCAAAATTCAAAATACTATTTTTTTTTCACTATATATATATATATATATATATATATATATATATAAAATTAAAATGGATGTTGTGATATCCATCCTAGCCACCAACGGCTTCACAACTCCCAACTGTTTAGTGTCGACATAAACATAAACTTTTTTAGATGTACTTCTTATTATGTTGTTGGTATGCAACAGGATAGAAAAAAATTTAGCAAAGCCTCCATCTCTAACTCTCATGTTGAGGCATCAATCTGATCACAAGATAATAATATTTTAAAAGACCTTAGTAACCAAACCATAATACAAAAAAATTTATTTTTTTACTCTGGTTTCAGAGAAACTTCCCACTACATCATAGGGATTACGTAGGAATACACATGATAAGATGTTTTATGTTTTCAAAACAAGTCATGAAGCATAGGTATTCAAGGAGATTATTAGCGGTCCTCAAAGGGGAAACCTTCAATTGTAAGAGAGAAACTAGGCCACTAGGTAGCGGGTGAACCACTGTAACCTGACGCGTAATAATAATATGGTTGGGAGGGTCTATAAAAAGGGCACAATAAGACTCAATAAAGGAAATGAATGAGTCTAAAAGTGATAGAACAATAGATACATTGAAGAAAATATAAATGTGTAGAGATAGTCTAGTTGAGGCTCCATAGGCTCGTCCTTCAAGACTATTGAGACCCTAATCTATAAGACGTAAAGGTAGTTGATTCAACCCGGTTGGGACTCTCTTTATCATTAACTCATGCATTGTATCATACAAAGAGATTCAATTGCCCCAAAGTTAAGAGAACAAAAGAACAAAAAACTTATGGCTCTAACTCGATAAAAAGATATAGCAGAGATTATTCCTTCTAAGATTTTGGATAGAAGACCTACATAGAAAGGAGTAATCAATGGTCTAACTACTAAGCCAAGACATAAGGGCTTAGAATCCCATATGTATTGGGAAAGCCTCTAACACCCTATATCTCATTAAATAACCACAAAATTTTAAAAAACATTGATGGTAATATTCGTTGTCACCGTCATCAGTCTTCATTCATGTCGATTGGATTTGACATCATCATCTTTTTCATGGAGTCACCAATTTTTTGCCTTTTAAGCTGCCCTTTTATCCAAATAATTCTTCATCTCATATTATATGGATGAACTAAGATGTGAGAAATCAGAGGACTAGAGTAGGCACTAATAAGAACAAACAAAAGAAGTGTGTGGGAAGCCTTCATATAGGTGAATGTTTGCATTGATAGCTTTAAAGCATATGTATGGAATGCTTTAAGGACACAACTGCGAAGGAGACCCTATGAAAGCTAATATCCAGAGAACTTAAGTTTATGTTCAAAATCTAGAGTTTGCATTCTCCTATAATTGCTAAGCCCTTATAGTTAATTACATCTTAAGTTGTAAAAACTACTTAAGAAAACTTTTTATTATGGTTATGATTTGTTTTTAGAAAAATCAAATGTTATTGCTAAAGAAAGGAACATCAGAGTACTTGTTGGCCTCATATTTTATGAGGTCTAATTCTCTTCTTTAGAATCCTAGGTTCTAGACGTAGAACTTTTTGTTGAATATCCTAGAGGAATTGTGATGGAACATAAAAATTCTAAACACTTCTTGACTCTTCTTGGGGAGTCCCACATTGGTGGTCCACTAGTCCTCATTTGTCACTTAAGATGGGTAATACTAACATGTGAAGACATAAGAATGAGTTTCTATAGGATCATGAAGCCTTAGAGCAACCCTGAGTGGCTTAGTCTTGCATACACACACTTGCACCCACCCCAAACTTCTTAACATATCCAAAGCCATCCATTTACCTAAGTTGACTTATCTATCCCTTGGACGCTCATAACACACTTCCTAACTCTTTTGAAGGCTCATGTGGGTGGTCTCAAATGCCCAACCCTTGGTTAAGAGGACTAAGACCAACCTGTGGAGTCAACAAAATGAGTTCTTACAAGGACCATATAGATTTAAGAAGGCTTTCATAGCTTGTGTGCTCACATCACCCAATTGACCACACTTCCACCCTAAAATCAAAATTTGCCCAAAATATCGCTAAATTACAAAAAACTCCTAAATTGCCAAAATATCCAAAAATTACCAAAATCGCTAGTTTTACTCAAAGCCCAACAAAAACCAATCTTAATCACCTAGTTTAACCAAAATTTACTAAAGGGACCTAAATGCCCTTTAACCCCAAAACTTTTCAAAATTCTCAAAGTTCTCAAATTTTCACAAAAATCACCATTAAACCAATCCTACTTACCGACCGAAATGCTCCAATCCCACCAAAATTGACCAAATCATAAAAAATCCCCAAAATACCAAAATAACCAAATTTTTTAATCAAAGTCCCTAATGGCTCCCATGTTTTACCAAATCCATTCCAAACCCAACGAATTCCAGATCCAAATTCAATTTCTCCAATATTCAAACCCAAGCCCAAGGCTATTCAAATTCAAATTGAAGCTCACCTAAGTACATCCTAAATCAAAGTCCATTGGGCCCTTGTGTAAAGTCTAATTTCACAAAACTCATGTCCTAAACATCATCATTTTAAAATTCATCAAACCCATGGTTGATTTAAATCCTCATTAAATCCATGCCCTAATTTATTATCCATGAACCCTTTTTATAAGCCCACCATACCATTTCCAAAAGTCCATAAGAAATTAGCCCAACTTCTAATTCCTTTGAAATGAAGAGTCCACATGACAAAATTATTTCATCGTCCATTCAATTAAATCAAACCATACACCATGGTATTTTTAGGAATCATGAGAACACCATTTAAAAATCACCAGAAATTCTAAAAAACCCTATTAATGTAAATTAACCGAGCCCAATTCAAGCCATGAAGCCACCTCCAATCCACATGCAAGTTATGTGAGCCACTATCATCTTACTATGTGATGTGTTTGCCATTTCTTGTAAATTGTGAAGTTCTTTTTATTTTTTAGAATCTTCTTATAATTCGTTCTAACTCAGAATTTTAAGGTACTAAATCTTTAGATTCCGAATTGCGCATACAAAAGTAAATGTTAGAAAATAAAATTAAACAAAATGCTCACAAATATATATTTTTTTCTTTTAAAAAATATTTTTAAAAGACAAGCAAGCACTTACATATTTAAACAACACTTCAACTTTCCTAAAATAATTATATAGTTCAAATAAAATTTCTAAGTCAAAAGTTCTGTCGCTTGCCTCCTTCCCCGGCAACTATCCAAAAACCTCTGATATTATAATATGACGTACTTGCTTTGTGTATATCTTATTTAATTTAATTCTTTGACAAAGGCACGAAAAACATGACCCTCTTTTCGTATCAATAATATAATTTTATGCTTTTATAGTGGCTACTCCTAGTGACGTAGGTATTAAATTTTCTAATTATTGATTTCAAAGCTTCACTAGTATTTAAACGCAAATGCACGTATCATTCAATTAATATAGAATTTTCTTTTAAAAGCCAGTATCAATCCCACAAGGAAGGTGAAAACTCTTTTTCTTACTTAGTAAAATCTTACTTAAACTCTAGAAATTTATCTAGGAAATAAGGTTGCAAGTTTATGTATAAATATAAGTAACTAATTCCTACTAATTTAGTTTTGAAACTTAAAGAAAATGCTAGATGATTCTAAACTAGTTAAATGTAACAGATTTCAAATTATGTAAAACGTTTTTCCCCTTGCAATGAGATCATAATCAGTATAGGAATCAAATGTCTAAAGGTTTAAAAATAGTTTTGTGACAAATAGGAGCAAACATATTCCTTACCCTCTTTAGAGTGCATGAAGAACATTGGCTAACCTAGAGTTAAGTTCCTGAATCCTTGGTTATGTTGGGTGGGTTCTAGCCTGTCACTCTAGATTACCCATTGTACCCATAGTTTTTGGACTAAACTAGCCTTAAGTTCCAAAGTCTAAATCAAATTAGTTAAGGTTCCAACCTATTATAATCACCAATTTATGCCCATCAAAACTTATCTCCCTATTTATTTGCACTAACCTTTGGACTACCTTATCTCCCACTAGATTAATATGATTCTTAATAATTGAATAATGCATAGCCTTCAGGGTCACTATGGATTCATAGCAAGTTTTAACATATTAATTGACTATATTGAATAGGTAAATTAAGTATGAATTAATGAATCATCACAAGTATGGAATAAGAGTAATCATAAACAATTCTAATCCTACACAAGTTTATTTCTTATTGCAAGGAAAAAAGATAAAGAAAACTACTCAAGCTTTCTAGGGTTAACATAATAAAACATGATTTATATTAAAATTCAAGTTTACCCATTAAAATAGAACTCAAACAAAAATACAAAGTACTTATATTAAACTTCTCCCTAAAAAAAATCCTCTAAAGCTCCTTTAATGAATTCTCAACTCTCCTTACAATTTTTACTCTAAGAGACAAACACACACACACACCAAAAGACACTCACCACTAACTAAGAGCTCCCTTTTTGGCATATCTCGACTCCTTTTATGATAAATCTACAAATCCATAAGATTCACTTCAAATGACATTTCAAAATTCATCCAAATTCAATGCATAATAATCTAAACTAATTATGGCACCTAAGCGCCAACCTTCAAAGAACCCCAATATAACTACTTGGTGCTGAGGCACCAGATCCTGATGCCATGATGTCGGGCTCTTTTTTTGCACACACGGGGTCTGGCCTAGGCGCCAGTTCAATTTGTCCTCCTTTGCTTCATTTAACCTAATTTTGCTCCATTTTTGCTCCTATTTCTCTAAAACTCTATCTCTTGTACCTGTAATAAAAAATAAGCAAAATATATTCCATTAAAGTGCAATATCATTAAAAATGAGCATAAAGTGTATATATAAAAGTAACACATTTTTAGGCATGCCATTAGACAACAAATTATTTAGGTTTAATTTAGGTTAAACTTAGGATTTGGGGTCTTGTTCTAATGTGGTTTGGACCTAAAAATTTAGTTGGGTCCAATTTGGATGGTTTTGAGAGTTTTAGGGTTAGGTTCAATTTGTGTTGAACATAAAGTTAAGATTAGGTCTAGTTTGAGTTAAACCCAAAGTTTATTTGATATGATGTGTCTTCTATGAAGATTCGATATTTCTCCGTTCTTACATGATTTTTTTTTCATTCTTCTATTTTTTCATATGGCATGTATTGGATAGGAAACAAGTTTAGAGAAGGAGTTTTGCATGTCCATTTGGCTGAGAGTAATTCATATGTTTAAGCTATGATTATACTTTTTTAGTAGTCACTCATGATAACTATTTAGATAATTTAATAAGATTATATAATGACATTATTAGAATGGTTAATACATATTAAAAAGGGATTATAGTTATTTGACCAATAAATGAGTCTTCCACTTTAACAACTTTTACCTAAATCCTAAAAAGTCATTAGATAATTAAAACATTGTAATTATAATACAAGTATTTAACTAAAGATTTATGTTTTAAGTTGTTAATTCAACCAATTTGAATAAGTCTTGACTTTTAAATGAATTATATATTTCAGACTTCACATTAAGAAGTATTTAAAATTATCACTTAGAGAAGATTGGTTATTTAAAATTCTTAAAATAAATATACTAAACTAGATATAGTAATTCTAAGTTATATTAATGATTTTGGGCCTAAAATGAAGAAGAAAAAGAAAAAAAAGGCACTAAGTCAAAATAAAAGGAAAAAAAAAAGCGCCCAATATTCTTTGTGAAGAATCTTAAAGTTGAGCATAAAAAATAAAAAAGGGTCCCTATATCATTTCTTAAGAACGAAGACTTAACTAACTCTCTTAATGACACACTTATGATATTATATACAGAAAAAATTGAAGTAATTTTGGGTTGGTTAATTGATTATTAACTGATGTGAAAATGTCATTAGAAAATAAAAATATTTTAATCACACCAAATTAAGAGTTTTGAGGTCTACTTAAGATCAATAAGAGAGGAATTTAAAAAAAGGGCTAGATTATTAGATATTAATGAAAATCTGACCCTTAAATAATATTTGCATGTCTTTTATTTCATTTTAAAAATCTGGTTAGAAAATTAATAAGTTCCACATGAGAGCTATGATTATCATTTAAATCTCAGCTAGATATGAGATTACTTGGGGGCAAGTAATATGTAAGTTTGAGAGAATTTGATACGATATAAACTTGTGTGATTTTTTTTTCTTTAAATATCATACTTGATTTCCTATTTATCAGGATCTTACACTTGTGAATTATTTTTTTGTGATAATTTACAGTTTCTTAAGATTCCCAACACATTGCCAAGCCAAAATACAAAAGCCCCTAACTTAGAGGGTAGACATAATTATGTTGACCTTGGACATAATAAAGTCATATCCTTTATTAAGGCAACATAATTTTGTCAGGTCTTAGCGTAACTACGGTAGCCTTGGCATACATATGTTGGCTACAGGAATCAGTACGCCATTGACAACCTAAGATTATTTTGGCATAATTTAGCATGATGAATTTGGTAAGTGATATAAAAGGAGATACTTTAGGATGTCCTATATGAGGTGTGCAGATTTGGAGAGGCTTATTGCAGTAGGAGTTGGTGTTTTACTTAAACCTGAAGGGTTTTCCTTTTCATCTTTTAGGGAAGATAACTTCTACGGTGATTTTTGCTTTAAATTCCAAGATTTTGTTTGTGTGTGTAAGAGAGAGAGAGAGAGATGGAATGCTATTGTGTGAGTGAGATTATGGAGATTTCTCAGTGTACGATGAGGCCTTAGTGTATTTTGACGTGGACTTGGCTTGGTAGTAAACTTATTTTTTTCCTACACTTGTTTCATCAGTGTTTAAAATAAAATCCTCCATGCATTTCTATCTCATGTATCATAGCTAACACATTTTCATGCTCATGTGTTGTAAGATAGGCTTTCTCTTTTTTTTCTTACTATGAGTTTATCCCATGAATGCTTTATGTGATTTTTAACTTGCATGTTGTGTGTTAACCTTCTTGTTGTTGTTACTCCTAATTTGATCAATAAGATGTTAAAATTTCCAATGATCAAGGACTTATAAACATTGATAGTGGAACAAATTTGTTAACACTCAATAGCCTAGTGAAATAAACATAATGCCATTAAAAAACTACAACATAGACGAGGGATTTGTGTATTCATGAGAAATGTTGTTTGCTTAAGTCCCTCTTAACTATACAATGATTGTAAACTCTTCTTATGACCTAGACATAGGCTAAACAGAATTGCGTCCCTCGTTGTCAAGTATCACATAGGGAAACTCATAAGAAAAATATTAAGAACACTATACTGGTGTCATGGGTCCATGAATCTCATCACCTCTCAGAAACTCAAGGTTTCACTATGAACTTCTTGCTATTTTATTTCTTGTTTTTATACAATTTACCATTTCTCTGAGAATTGATAGATTTTCATCTTTTCATTTAAATCACTTCAAACCAGATTCAACGGCGTAATACACTAGAACATCCCTTGTTATGAAAATTTTGAAAACTATCCAAACTATCCTCATGGGATCGATACGCGAATTCATTATCTATATATTACTTAATCAACTTGTATACTTGCATGATTGAATGACCTGCCATATAACAAATCTTGGGCATAAAGTAGCCAAGCCAGTATTAGGCATAGCTATGTTGGACGACGTATTTACACCAAGTAGCGGTGTAGGCACACTATGGTTTCTTCGACTCCTGGCTTCCAAATAC
The DNA here is from genome assembly GCA_002079205.1 of Phalaenopsis hybrid cultivar. NCBI lineage: Eukaryota > Viridiplantae > Streptophyta > Magnoliopsida > Asparagales > Orchidaceae > Phalaenopsis > Phalaenopsis hybrid cultivar. The sequence continues at coordinate 65,949 of JXCR01137813.1, read as the reverse complement.
AAAGCACTTGGAATATTTACATTGAGGAGAAACGTAACTATGTTGCATGCAGTTTGTTTCGTATTTCGGTTCTTAAGTTTTCGATTCAGAGCGACATCTTGATATAAGTGCTTGGTAAATCTTGAATGGTTTTCTATATAAGCAATGAAGTTCGAGAGAGGATTTTGGAGCATGTGATTTTTCTTGAGCGAACAAGGGAGTATTGGAGCGGTATTCTTTCAAGTTCTAATGCAGAGAAACAAGATCATAGTGGTGTAAATGCATTTTTTTTTCTTTCATAATGAAAGTTTGGTGTGGTGCGGCTCCATGATTTTTACTTGTTCTCAAGTTTTTCCGCAATAAATTTTGGTATGTTTTTCTCTTATTATTTTGTTATGCAATTATATTCGATATTTTGTTTTGGATTTGCTAAACCAGTGTAATCCTATTTTCACGATACGATTTTGATTGTAAATTAATTGAAGGCCTTGGTATTTCTACCCCAACAGACCCTACCGGATTTTGTGGGCATCGACAAATAACCCTTACGCAGGAGTTGAAGAATTTCTTATTAAGAGTCCTTCATTCTACGCTCTCGGTCTCCCAAAGATGAGATTGCAGTGCCTTCTCCAACAGGATGCACCTTTCGTGATGGGAAAAAAGTAGATGCTTGACGTCCCTTGCTTTCTGATTGTTCCTTGGAGTGGTGAGTGTTAAAACAGGATGTCATTGTTATGAGTATTACAGTTATTGATAATGTCGTAAGTTTTATAAGTTCTTTGATAATCATTTGATGACCATTTTAATTTTCTCTTTTGCATTAGCTTGTAAGAAGTGAAGGAACGAAAAAAAAGAGAGCAAGAGAGATCTAATAAAAGAGTAAAATATACGTGAAACGAAAAAAAAGAGTGTAAATATTTATATCATGTATTTAATTTTGGGACAAGTGAACAATTATTCTATGCGACATTGAATGGTGGTAAAATTCATCATATATTTTTATTGTTTTATTCTTACAATAATTCTGCCATGAACTCACATTATGACCTCTGAAGGCAACTTTCATTAAGATCTACATCTAAATATATATTTTAAATATTCAATATTAAATTAAATTTAAAAGTTTTGCTGGACTTAACGATAAAAATAGGTTCGAAAATATTGAAGAATCGTATGTTCTGCTTAATAATTTCTCTCGGTTTCGTGCTTTACCAAAAAGTCTAAATCCTAGTATGCTCAGAAGAAGATAAGAGCCGTTAGCGGCACAAATTCTCCGTCCCATATGGTGCAAAAAGTCCTTGGTGCTGGTATTCTCATAACCTCGTCTATAAGTTGTCTTTTTCCTTTTATCTAACGTACACATAATTCACATTATATTGAATTTTTTCACTTTTTTTTTTCAAGTCCTTGGTGCGCGTACTCAAGTCAATTGGTCTAGCATCTTCTTGTTAGTTGTAAGTCCCCTCTGGACTTGGGTTCTATTCCCCCGGTGGAGAGTGTGATACTTGAATCGTTATGCGCCTCGGAGATAGTCGAGGGTCATATAATAACCTCAGGCCATTCTTTTTTAAATATATATATATATATATATATATATATATATATATATATAAAACTATTTTCTTCTCCCGTGAAGCAACGTTTTCTTGGTTTAATCAGGTAACATCTTAGTCCCTGCACTTCAACGGCATCCATCAATCAAATATAATTTTACTTTATATTCAATGATAAGGTTATAACATTATTTTATATTTTTATTGTTATTTTATTTGTCATTCAAATTAAACGTAAAGCCAAAAGTAGGCCCTGCCAACCATGGTTAGTACGATTATGAACTTCTAATAGAAGGAAGTATTAGTATTAGCTTACCTCTGCTCAGTGCGTTTGCTTTCGCTGATTTTTATGAAGATTTAAACGCAATTTAAATGAACTATGTTATCACTTGGTAAAACGTTAAAAAAAAGAAAAAAGAGAAGAAACTAAAGAAAGGGAGAAAAAGGTAACTATTTGCGATAGTAATAAAATACAAGAGATAATAGTTTTCCTTCTGCAGAACTTTTCTTATTAATTAGAACATCCTTTATTAGGCATTCATATCAAAGGAAACAAATATAGAAATGGACAACTTTGACCACTAATGTCATAACTTGACATCTATCACCATAAATTGGCAACTAACTTCATAACATGGCGAATACCAGTTGCTACACAATAAATAAATAAATAAATAAAAAGAAACAAGCTTCAAAAGTGTGCTTAATGACCAAGGCTAAATAACTAAAAAATAATTGAATTAGTACATCTTTACAAGATTACTCAACAATTCCTCTCTTAAAATGAAAGTGGTTAACATCCAGTTTAATAAACTCTCCATACACAAACACCAAGTAGTTTTCTAAGCTTTTGAAACTTGGGCGACCTGAGTGGCTTGGAATATCAGCAAATTGATCTTCACTTCTGCAATGAATAAGATCAATGAATCCTTCCATATAATCTCTCAAAAAAAGAAACATCACATCGATTGCTTTCTTCTACCATGTAGAACGAGATATTTGAAGAGTTTGTTGCTAACTTGTTGTCACAAAAAGTTACAGTTGTTCCAACTAGCTTACGATGTAGCTCTTCAAGAAATTTTCTCAACCAAATAGTCTAACAAATATAAGTTGTTGCAGTGACAAGTAAACTTTGGTTCAGTTGTTGATGAAGTAATAATTGCTTACTTCTTTGAAGGCCGTGAAACAACTCCATAACCCATCATAAAAACATGACTTGATGTGTTTCTTCTATCATCTTGATCTCTGACATAACGAACTAAATTTGCATTATCACCTTTCAATAATATAACCCAAAATCAATTGTACCTAGCATGGTTGTTTTATTTTTTTATTTTTTTATTTATTTTTTTTTTTGTTTTTGTTTTTGCAAAAAGATGAATTTCCTCTAGGTATTCCACATATCTACTTATAAGACTTGCAACATGCATTAAATCAATTCTCGTTATAGTTAATTACATCAAGCTTCCCACAATTTTCTTATATAATGTTGTCAAAATTTCTTCTTTTAAAGTCATTCATCCGCTTCAAACAAAATTTAGTTGTCGTGCTAACAGAGTTGTAATTCTTCATTAGAAACTTGTCTAAAATATCATGCATAAATTTCTTTTAAGAAAAAAAAATGCTAGCAGGAGTTTGCACCACTGCAAGGCCAGGAAAATAATGCATCATTGAGTGCTTAAAATTTTAAACAGGAACAGTCATTTCAAGTATAAATTAGATCATCCACAAATAAAAAATTAATAAATGATTTTCCTCCATCTCTAATTTTAATAAAAAGTGCATGTTCGCATGGACATTATAAAAATCTTCCTTTAATAAATATGCTTCAATGTAAATATACCAAGATTGTGGAGCTTGTTTTAGTCCATTAAGAGCCTTTTTTTTTAATTGATATACTTTATGCTCATTTTCAATCTTAATATAACCATGTGATTGATCAATAAATAACTTTTCTTCTATGTCTCCATGCAAGAATGTCAATTTTACACACAACCGATAAAATATGTTATGAGTTTTGAACTTTTAAAGAAGTCATCAATCTAATTGTATCATGCCTCATTTTAGAAAATACATCCATGTAATTGATCTTGGTGTCTTGTTTGTATCCTTTTACTACTAAACAGAACTTGTACATTCTTCTCTGCCATTCTTCTTTAATTTCTTCCTGTACATCATAACAGTGATCCATTTGGCCACCGTTTGAGTTGATAATAGGCCTAAAAAATTAATAATCAACACAAGTTCATCACACAACTAGAGTCTGAGCCTAAGTTGATATTGGTCCTAATAAAAGATAGCCTCACATACTAAAGATTGTTGGGCTTCTCATCCTTCTTGGTGGTCTACAGGCGGATGAATGGGGCATACACAATGGCTACTTGGTGCTCCACAGCTGATTTGAGTCCATCATGGTCTATGGGATATGCTTGACTGAAGGGGCGCGACTGAAGGAAGCATGAGCAGAAGAAGCTTAAGTGGAGGAAGCCATGCATGATGAAAAGTATGAGCAATGACAGAAGAAAATGATAAGATTAAAACCTCCAGGGCCAAAAGCATATGCTTTTATAAGGGACAAAAAAATGATAACCGCTTAAAAATGCACAGGGGTAAAAAGGGATACAAATAACGGAAATCAAAAGAGTATGACCGACATCACATCTTAAATAACGAAATAGAAGTCGAAGCATCAATATTTTATAAAGAATTTATCATTACGAAAGTTGGTACATCAACTTGAAGAAAGAAAAATTATTAATACAAGGATCTGATATGACCTTAAACATGAGGTAGCCCAGTCGGATGAGCGTCTTCAACAGAAACTCTCATCTAAACCTAAATTGTCCTAGCCAAACTGAATCAGTTTGGGCCTAAAGAACCAAATTTTGTTATGTAGAGCTTCCACTATAAGAAGAGCTTCAAATATCTTCCCAACTTAGCATCATGTTCTAGGCTCACTAACGTAGCCATGCAGTCAACCAATTAAGTAGGAAACACGACATCACCATGTGCATGAGGATTGTCATCCAAAAAGCCTATCGTCTCAGGATCTATCACAAGTAAGTTGTCTTGTCCCTCCTCGGCCTAGGCGCCACCTCTGCTGTTAATCTATTCATCCTTAACTCTTTGATCAGAACGCCCAATGCTTTTGCACAGTAGCTCATTGCTCAAGAGTAGAACCGAAAACTCATTCAAGTTTAAGGAAGAAGGTTCATCTAGTTCATAGCCTTAAAACATAAAACACATGCAATGAACCTTAACAAGTCATAATCAACCATAGTGAACATATATCATCCATACTCATCGCTCGTAGACGCTCAAACACATCCGATAAAGAAGGAGCAGATGAATCATCACCTTGAGCCACTTGAATGCTCTATTATGGAATCCCAACAGAAGCTGATACACTCACTAGTCCTCCTAGCCCAAGGATGACAACAAGCTAATTTGGTTCAAGGATTTTGGTACCCTCTCTAGTGGTAGCAGTAGTAAAGCTCTATGAAATGTGAAGAGCATTCTTTGGAGGCATACCGGGAGACCCTAGAGGACCAATGGATTAACATTATTAGATGCCTAGATGGTGTCATTGAGGACCGTTGGGAGGATCCATGTTGGGTTGGTGAACGATCAACACAATCGAAGGCATTAGTGACACCCTCTGTGACCACTCAATGAGATATCTAATTGTTTGTTGATGGAGCATCCTGATTATTCTTCAACCCGCTACATCGCACACACTTACCAAACACGATCATAAGGAGTGTTTTGGTTGAGACATTAGCTTGGGCTGCATTAAGCTTCTTCATCGGTAGAATTTTATATTGAGGACAACAAAGTTAGACTGATAAACTAGAGCTTAGTGAAATTCTAAGAAAGTCTTGTCGAACTATTTATAAGAGCACGAGACTTAAAACTCAATGGACTATTTAAAGCTTTAAACATTTATTGTAGATCTAAGAAATAATTTTTTGAATCTATTAATTATTTGGCTCTTATTACATCATGACTTCCTAAGATTTGAGAAAATCAGTGAATTAAATATGTACATAAGAAAATGTTTGTATCTTAAATGGTGTTGAGATCAATGGACGTGATTAAATAAAGATGGGCAACAAAAATGCTTCTCTGGGTGGCCTAGAGGTTACCACAAGAAAACTTCAAGGGATTAATGCAGACACTAAAGAGCCAAGGAATTGTGACAGGTCATGGACACCAGAGGCCAACTGTCATAAAGTTGAACAAACTCTAAGGCCAAACGGTGACAACAAATGTATGAAAGATTGATGTAGATTGTAATTATTAGTTTAGACGGCAGATCACAAGTTCAATAGACTCGACCTCCCATGGGCCGACACTTGATATGACACAATCGACACTCAAAGTCATAATTGAATAGCTCAAAGCCGGGAATGGATGCACAATCATTTATGATCATCCTCGAGATAAAGATCAAAAGAGGAATGATATTTCGTGAAGGTGTTGTCATTTCGAGTATTACTGCTAGAAGCGAGTGACCAAATTGAAGTTGTACAGGGCCCTGCTTGAGCATTTTGGTGGGAATCTTTTATTTTAATGATAAGACATCTCTTTTCAGGGTGGGTCAACTCCTATAAATAGGAGGCATTGTATAGAAAAAGAAAAGATTCAACGATTCTCAATCCTCTATTATGGAATCCCTGTCAATTCATTAAAATCTCATTCGTCTTTCCGAATATTATTTCCTTGTCTCAAATGTTTGTTCTATCCCTTATGCATGGCTCGAGGAAGAATCTTGGTTCAACACAATTTGATAGTCTAAATTGATCCCATCTTATATTTTTTTTTTATTGATAAGAAAATAAAATGATATTCTACTAGTAAGATCAATCTTGTCCAAACACTCATTTTGATTTTAAGCATCTAAATTTTGAAGCTTTTTTGATCTCTCAAATATTGTTGAGTAGTTTAATTATATTTATAAGTCTACACTCATTTGAGCTCTAATCAAATCGCTTACAGCTATTTCCAAGTTGTCTAGTCAAATTAAACTTAATGGATTGCAAACTTATCCAAAAAAGGATTTAAATGATCTCATAATTAATTTTTAAAATAAAATTTTCAAATATTTATAAATTATTAAAGCGACAAAATTATATCAGACAACTGCCTAATCTCCTGCGCCAGTCTGAATTCTCCTCCTCCAAAGTCTTAAACAGATAAGTTGAAGCAAAAACGATCTCTTTCCTGAAGTGTCAGTCCACAAAAATACAAACCAATGTGAACACAGAGTGCTAGCGTGCGAGGTCTCTCAGTATAAATACATAGCTTCCAAGTTCAAGGCAGCAGAAAGTCGGCCATGAGAAACCTTTACGCTCCATTGCTTCTTCTTCTTCCTTTTCTCCACTCGGGATTTGGACAGATTCTTTTCCAGGTACGCAAGATCATAGATTTTTGTTGCTCGAGCTTAGCTGTTCGAATTTCTGTCGTGNCTTATGCATGGTTCGAGAACAAATCTTAGTTCAACACAATATGATTGTCTGAATTGATCCCATTTGATTTTTATATATATATATATGATAATGAAATGATATTCCACTAGTTAGATCAATCTTATCTAAACATTCATTTTGATTTAAAGCATCTAAATTTTGAAGGTTTTTTATCTCTCAAATGTTATTGAGTAGTTTAATTATATTTATAAGTCTACACTCATTTGAGCTCTAATGGAATCGCTTGCAGCTATTTCCAATTTGTCTAGTCAAATTAAACTTTAATGAATTGCAAACTTATCCAAAAAAAGATTTGAATGAACTCATAATTAATTTTTAAAATCAATTATTCAACTATTTCTAAATTATTAAAGCTATAAATTATATCAGACAACCGCCTAATCTCCTACGCCAGTCTGAATTCACCTCCTCAAAGTCTTAAAACGGATAAGTCGAAACATAAACGATCTCTTTCCTGAAGTGTCAGTCCGCAAAAGTACAAACCAATGTGAACACAGAGCNAAGCTATAAATTATATCAGACAACCGCCTAATCTCCTACGCCAGTCTGAATTCACCTCCTCAAAGTCTTAAACGGATAAGTCGAAACATAAACGATCTCTTTCCTGAAGTGTCAGTCCGCAAAAGTACAAACCAATGTGAACACAGAGCGCTTGCGTCCGAGGTCTTTCAATATAAGTACATAGCTTCCGAGTCGAAGGCAGCAGAAAGTCGGCCATGAGAAACCTTTATGCTCCATTGCTTCTTCTTCTTCCTTTTCTCCACTCGGGATTTGGGCAGATTCTTTTCCAGGTACGCAAGAGAATAGATTTTTGTTGCTCAAGTCTTAGCTGTTCGAATTTCTGTCGTCTCCAATCTGACTTTGGCTCGTTCGCAGGGCTTCAACTGGGAATCATGGAAACAGGGAGGAGGATGGTATAACTTATTGAAAACCCAAGTAGCAGACATCGCTGCCATTGGAGCCACACACGTATGGCTTCCTCCTGCTTCGCATTCTGTTTCTGAGCAAGGTTCTGATCCACCCTCTGGTCCAGTTTTTTCACTTTTTTTTTTTTTTGAGTTGAATTTAAAAAAAAATCATTAATTTTTTTATTAAGTTGGGAGAGGTAACCTTTTTGATCTTGAAATCTAACTTAGGATCTAGTTAAGGAGGAGATATTCGGTGTGGACACGTTTGTATGAGTGTCAAGTCGAGTCTGTGAGTCTAGTTGGTCTTTTGGGAAAACAATTTTAGAATCATCTTGAGAGCTGATTCAAAGTTAAATTAGTAAGATTGACTAATTCTACTTTCAAAATATTGATTTTTCTACCAAATTTAACTTTTCTCATCAGTTGATTTCACACTTATAAACTGTGGTGCGGCCCGAGGCTGCTGAATGGGCATTCCATAAAAGCGATGCATTCGCTTAATTGGAAAATTAGGAGGAAAAGAAGCTAGGGGATTCAACCTGGATATTTGCTTTCAAGCATAGAATGTGCTGGTATGAACAATATTAAAAATAGTTGTACTACTTACTGTTTAGTGAGGTATCTATTTTTATTTTTTATTGTTCGAACTGAATATTTACTTTTAAGTATGCAATGAGCTACTATAAACAATTCTCTTGTAAACAATGTTTTAGTATCGAGAGACGAATTTGTTCAGAAAAAGTTATAGCATAACTATCTCAAAACTCAAAAAAGAAATATATATTCAGCTTATCCGCACCACAACAGACTCTTAATGATCTGAGTAGTTTATCTTTAAGTTTTGCTTCCTTGCAGCTTTTAATTTTCATGCTAACCTTTTAAGCTATGAAGCATGGCCAACTTTCTACCTTAACTTGTAGATATTTTATAAAAAAATTTGTTGAGAAATCTATTGCCTTTGCTCTAATTTGTTTTTGTGATAATTACACACAACATTTGAAATATTGCTATTTACAAAACTAACACCCAAATAATTTTTTTGAAATATGGAATTGTTATATTAATAAGTGCCACAATCAAATCACAGAAAATTTGATAAAAAAGAAAAATATGGATTAAAATCAATCATTCAATTCAATATTTGATTAAGAATTTGAATGAGTATACTAAGTTTACAAAATAGTAACGTTCCGGTGTCATCTATGTAATTGGAAAAGTTATTCCATACGAACATCGTATGTAAAAATGTATACGGTGTCCGATTTTCACCGCCCATCAAAACAAATTTAAAAAAAAAATCAAAATAAAACTTACAATCATACATCTTTACTGTGATGAACAACAAAAAAAGGACCGTATGGAATAATTTTTAATGTAATAGTTTCTTTTTAATTTAAAGAACGAACATCATTTCTATCTTGTATATCAGAAATTAAGAACCGCAACAAAAATTTAATAAAATCGATAGTAACGGCAACAAAAATGTCGACTTTTCAGTCGCATAAAATTTTCTTATTATATTTTTACGCGCTCATTTTTTCTATCTTTTCCCTCTCGATGTCTCCTCTACCATTCCCCAAATTCTCAACCGAACAAATTTCCTTCTCAGGCTACTTGCCAGGAAGGTTATACGACCTAAACGTTTCAAAATACGGCAACCAGGCCGACCTCAAATCCCTAATCCAAGCCTTCCATAACCATGGAATCAGATCCATCGCTGACATCGTCATAAACCACAGAACCGCAGAGAAACAGGACTCAAGGGGCATATACTGCATCTTCGAAGGAGGCACACCAGATGCCCGTCTCGATTGGGGACCTCACATGATCTTCAGTGATGACACCGCCTATTCCGACGGAACCGGCAATCCAGACACCGGCGCCGGCTACCCCCCTGCGCCCGACATCGATCATCTCAACACTGACGTCCAGCAAGGGCTCTCAGATTGGATGAATTGGCTCAAAACCGACATTGGATTCGACGGCTGGCGACTGGACTTCGCCAAGGGGTATTCGGCCGCCACGGGAAAGATTTATTTGGAGAGAACGGCGCCGAGCTTTGCGGTTGCAGAGATCTGGAGCGGTCTGGCTTATGATGGGGACGGTAAGCTGAGTTACAATCAGAATGGGAATAGGCAGGAGTTGGTGAATTGGGTGGAGGGTGTTGGGGGGAAGGCGATGGCGTTTGATTTTACGACGAAGGGGATATTGCAAGCTGCGGTGGAAGGAGAGCTATGGAGGATGATTGATGGTGATGGGAAAGCGCCGGGGTTGATTGGGTGGTTGCCGGGAAACGCCGTCACTTTTGTTGATAATCACGATACAGGTTCTACTCAGAAGCTTTGGCCTTTCCCATCTGATAAAGTGATGCAGGGCTATGCTTATATTGTTACACATCCAGGAGTACCTTGCATTGTGAGTTTTTCTCTCTTTCAATGCCCAATGAAAAATTTGCGTAAGTCGTTTGCAGAGCTGCTTTATTCAGAGGGTATTGGGGTTTATAGGCAGGTTAGAGAGATGTTATAGGGGTTATAACGCGGATATAACCCTCCAATGCTATCTGAATAACCTCCGATGTACGCAGCTCTTCAAACGTCTTACGTACGCAATTTTTTCTCCATTGTCTTAGTAGTAAGCATAACTAAAGAGTGGGTTTTTTGAATCATTTTATTTTTTTTTTATTTATATATTGATTTAAAATAAAATATGTTTAATCATTTGATTAAAATATGATTATTTCAAAAATATCAATTTTGAAAAATATATTAATTTATTTTATAAAAACATCAATTTATATAAAAAGAACTTGTTGTACAAACATATGCTTAGAAACATAAGGCAACGAACAAAAAAATTAATGCTAAGTATTTTAAGTGGTGCTTTGTTTGCAAAGTGTACNCTTATGCATGGTTCGAGAACAAATCTTAGTTCAACACAATATGATTGTCTGAATTGATCCCATTTGATTTTT
>JXCR01137813.1:4387-49786 GCA_002079205.1 Phalaenopsis hybrid cultivar | reverse complement strand
CTATACGACCTAAACGTTTCAAAATACGGCAACCAGGCCGACCTCAAATCCCTAATCCAAGCCTTCCATAACCATGGAATCAGATCCATCGCTGACATCGTCATAAACCACAGAACCGCAGAGAAACAGGACTCAAGGGGCATATACTGCATCTTCGAAGGAGGCACACCAGATGCCCGTCTCGATTGGGGACCTCACATGATCTTCAGTGATGACACCGCCTATTCCGACGGAACCGGCAATCCAGACACCGGCGCCGGCTACCCCCCTGCGCCCGACATCGATCATCTCAACACTGACGTCCAGCAAGGGCTCTCAGATTGGATGAATTGGCTCAAAACCGACATTGGATTCGACGGCTGGCGACTGGACTTCGCCAAGGGGTATTCGGCCGCCACGGGAAAGATTTATTTGGAGAGAACGGCGCCGAGCTTTGCGGTTGCAGAGATCTGGAGCGGTCTGGCTTATGATGGGGACGGTAAGCTGAGTTACAATCAGAATGGGAATAGGCAGGAGTTGGTGAATTGGGTGGAGGGTGTTGGGGGGAAGGCGATGGCGTTTGATTTTACGACGAAGGGGATATTGCAAGCTGCGGTGGAAGGAGAGCTATGGAGGATGATTGATGGTGATGGGAAAGCGCCGGGGTTGATTGGGTGGTTGCCGGGGAACGCCGTCACTTTTGTTGATAATCACGATACAGGTTCTACTCAGAAGCTTTGGCCTTTCCCTTCTGATAAAGTGATGCAGGGCTATGCTTATATTGTTACGCATCCAGGAGTACCTTCCATTGTGAGTTTTTCTCTCTTTCAATGCCCAAAGAAAAATTTGCGTACCTAAGACGTTTGCAGAGCTGCGTACATCAAAGGTTATTCAGAGGGTATTGGGGGTTATAGGCAGGTTAGAGAGATGTTACAGGGGCTATAACGCGGATATAACCTTCTAATGCCCTCTAAATAACATACGATGTACGCAGCTCTACAAACGTCCGCAATTTTTTCTCTAATGTCTTAGTAGTAAGCATAACTAAAGAGTGGGTTTTTTGGATCACTTTATTTCTTTTTATTTATATATTGATTTAAAATAAAATATGTTTGGTCATTTGCTTAAAATATGATTTTTTCAAAAATATCAATTTTTAAAAATATATTAATTTATTTTATAAAAACATTAAATTATATAAAAAAAACTTGTTGTACAAACATATGTTTAGAAACATAAGGCAACGAACAATAAGTTCTTTGTTTGCAAAGTGTAGCTATGATGTAGCTTAAAGCTTGTCAAAGAGCTTTTGAAGGTATATAAATTTTATTACATACTATTTTAGTTAAAATTGAAATTTAGATTAAGCAAATCTCAAATCAATTTTAATGATCTTAATTAAGGCATTTTTTGGCCAAAGATATCTTGCAATTTATTTATCATGAACAACTCTTAAATTTTGCAGTTCTACGATCATATTTTTCTGTGGGGACTGAAGGACGAGATAAGCAAGCTTGTAGCAATAAGAACTAGGAACGGGATAAACCCAAGCAGCAAACTGCGAATAATAGCTCATGACAGCGATCTGTATATGGCAGCCATTGATGAGAAAATTATAGCTAAGATTGGAACAAGACTTGATGTTGGGAATCTTCTTCCTCCTGATTTCAAATTAGCAACTTCTGGTAATAACTATGCTGTGTGGGAGAAAATGTAAGCAACAATGGCCAATCTATAAATTGTCTTTGCCTATGAATTTCTTCCTAGTTGGTGTTTGAATGGTCAGCTACTTAATTTTCATAGTAATTTGGTATGCTGTGAGAGCAGGTAATAGTAATTTAATATATTGTGGTAATACTTTCCAGCCAACTATTAAGATGTATCAAAGAACACTTTTTCATTAGAAAAATGCCTTTTATAGTAACCTCCATAGTAATACATTCAACATTTTGAAGAAAACAAGTTGCCAAATTAGACTACCTAAACCATTAAGCTAAAATCAATGATGGCCAATCTCTATGATTCCAACGGTATAAAAAGCGGTTGGGTGCATTTCTCTCCTGGGCATATGGATTGAAGACATAAGGATTGAATTTGAGTTAAGGCTCGAGTTGTCCCTATTTAAATTGAAAGCAACTAATAGTGGGGTGAAAGAAAAAAATTCTATTTTATGGGTTCTATGTATGCTCCGTCATTCTTCTTTGCCCAAAGCTCCTCCAAAACTCTATAAAAAAAATTCCCACTAATGATCTGCATTGCCCTAAAAATAATACCATCTTTCCTTAAAAACTAATCCCATCAAAATTTGCAATTTGTGGCTACTAAAAATGTTAAAATGAGCACTCTCACCTTGTTGGGCATTGGGCACCCAATTTGGGAGCTTGATTGTGAATTTTTATGAGAGATGTATTTCTTGACATTTGTAAAATGGCATGTGAACCCAATTTTGGGTGCCTAGGTGCTTTGCCTTTTCTCTTGGCACAACGAATAGTTGCATAGGTGTGTGAGGCATTCACGTTTTCTGCATGTCAGATTTAGCTTGAATGGTCACAGTTGCTTTTTCTTTGTCTTGCATTGAAAACCATCATTTTTTTTTGCATAAAAAAAAATAATTTAGTTAGTGCAATAGGTTTCTTAAAATTATGCTTCAGATAAAATGCAATATTTGTAAAGCACCTAATTTTTACCCCTTTTAGTTCTTATAAAATTTTTCCAATGTTCAAAATGTGCAGAGTAGATCATTTTATGAACTTAAAAGGAGTTTCACAATATTAGCAATATGCAAATTGTTATTGAGATATCTATGTTGTTCCAGATCCCTCAACTGAAATAGATGAAGTTGAAATCTCTTTAGGACATAGGGTTGATTAAGAATGAGGCCTTCCATCAATTGAAGTGGTTATTAAGGATGTCCCTAAACTAAATGGGCTATTTCTATGAAGTTCTTATTAAGGAACAACTACTATTATGGGTATGCAAGCTTGATCTATAATGTGCAGATGCATGTTGTTACCATGCAAGTATATGTGTCGATCAAGTAATATATGAATTTCGATTTCGTGTTATTGATCCCACGAGGAACAAGTTAAACATTCAAAAATTTCAATTATTAGCCTACTAATAAAAATTTTTGTCCAAAACTTTTTAAAATTTTTAAATGATTATTAAAGCTCTTAAGATATTAAAGTGAGAACTATTTTTTTTCTGCTTGTAAGGAGAGAACCTTTTTGAATTCGATAATGCAAATTCTAAGTTCATTTGCTAAATACTTCTCAGTAATATTCAGGGACTATTACTCCTTACCCTATTCTTAGACATTAGAATCATTGAAGTCCGATATTATGGTTAAGTCCCTTTGACCCTGTAAAGGCTCCTAGGATTTCTCAATTTTATAAGTAATTGCAATCTCCTAATGACAATATTCTTATTCCAATAAAATATTGTCTGTTAACCTAATTGTTTTTTTAGTCTGCAATCAATAGTCATATATCACAATTTATTTTAACATTTATTGTGGCCAACCAGAATGCAAATAGTAGTTTAAATTGACACACCAACATTACATGATTGATCTAAGCAATTTATATAGAATAAACTAGATTATCACATTACCAATTCAAAAAAGTAAGAAATCTAGTTCTTAAATATGTGTGATTAAAACACAATAGATTTCATTGAAAGTAAAATAAAAAAATTACACATATGAAGAAAAGATCACACCGAGCTTTAAAATTCTTTTTCTCCAAAATGATCCTCCCTTTTACAATGCACTTCCTTCTTGATTCACTTTCACACTCTCATAAATATATACTCACACTCTTGCACACTCCCTAAGAACCTCAACTCATTGGTCTTTTCAACAAAAGGCAGCACTTCTATTCCTTGCTATGATTGAGAGCGCCCTCATGATTCAATCTAGAGTTTTTATGAATTTCTATTAGTCGAACCACCAATAAACTGCAAAAACCACCTTAAGTTAGTAATCAGCGTTGCGGCATGGATTTAAGTGATTGATTTTATGAATCTAACTCATCAATCTTGGTCTTCAGGTGCAGCGACACTACTCCCTCATGCTGCATTGTATTGGTCTATATTTTTGACAGACGAGGCCTGATTCAGGTGCTGAGGGAATTGCCTTTGTTCGTTGTGGTGCTAGCCTTCTAATTTGCTCCACTTTTTTTCCAAGTGATAGTATTTTTTCTTGTATCCTGCAAAAATACACAACATAAAATTAGAAAAATATTAAAATGATACAAAAAAATGTTCTAAACACATTATAATGTTACACCACATTTTAGAAACTGTTACCATTGAATTACAGGTTATTGTTATAGAAATGAACTCTTTGACAAAGGTGCTTGATAATTCTTAGGTAGCAACCAAGGATGGAGTGAAAGTTTTATATGCCTTAGAAGATATTAATAAGCATCAAATTTAATTCTCGTAGGCCTTATTAGCACCTTAACTAGATTGAAATATCCTTTAAGTGTGTATTCCGTGGAATAACTTCAAATATAGGTGAACATGAGCTTTTAAAAATCACCAAATGAAGAAGTGTCAGCCGAATATTTATTATGTTGATTTTGATGTTCCAAAAAATTGATTTTTTAGATTTAATTTAAAAGATATCAATTTGATTTTAAAAAGTTAGTATGTTAATTTTGAAAAATAATGTTTCAATTTTGAAAATATGAGACTCAATCGATCTCATACATGCAATAGTTTAAATGATCGAGCACAGCACCACAAATGATATACCTATCTCGGGAAATAGATACATTACTTGATAATGAGGCTTAATTAAATAAACTATAAAATTTATGACATCCACTTTGGTATGCGAAACTACCTTTTTTTTAATATAAGTCGACAAGTTACCCTATCTAATATAGAAGATTAGATATGATTTATATTAAGCTAGGTTCCAAAGTTCTCTATAGATGCAAACCCCTATAGTTAATTACACCTTAAGTCACCAAAATCGCCTAAGAATACTCTTTATTCAAATTAGTGGTTCTGCTCTCAAGAATTCCAAAGCTCGCGGTTTTCAAGACTATACATTAGAAATTCAAAAGGGATTGGATCAAGTAGGAACAGTTACTTTCAGGAATCCAAAAGAATGAAAGATAGGAGATGTCATTGATCCGAGGGAAACCTCAGTGACTTCCCAAACTATCATTTTGTTTGACTTTAATTTAGAAATGATATTACTTGATGTTTCATCACTCCAATTTTATTATTTAAGCTCTTACATTTGCATGACACGATCTTAGAAATAGTCTGGAAGATCGACGAAGACCTCAGAGCATAAAACGGGTTATGACGTAGATTGCACACCATAATTGTGCAAAAGCCTAAAGATGAGTTAAGAATTTATGACGTACTAGACGAGCTACCTCGAAGTCCTATGGCTAGTTATTTAATTCTAAGGAAAGATGTGATGTTGTAAATCTGGTTGCTCTCTCGAAGTTATTCTTCTATTCATACCCGTCATGCTGCCCATGGTGCTAGCTCATAGCGCCTCGTTGAAGTGATAGCTCCAGGTATTCGGGGTCTAAGATTTTACAGTTTTCATGTCAAGTTTTGTTGTTCAAGTATTATGGGAGGGGGTCTAATGTTTAGTGTTCACGATTATTTGTAGAAAAATCAAGTGGCAATGATTCAAATAAGAATATTTATTCTTAGAGATCAAAGGAGCGAGAAGTTGGGGACGTAACAGATCTCTAGGAAAACCTTAATGACTTCTCAGACTATTCTATTGACTCCTGTCATTTATTAGAATTTTAGGACTTATATCTACATGATAGACGATCATGTAAATAGCCCAAGAAGGTAGAAAGATTTATGTCGTACTGAACGACAGTCTCAAATTCCTAAAAGAGTTTATGGCTTATATCCTAAGACATACAATCATACAAATGCCTGAAGGATAGCGTGATGAACGACAGTCGAGCAAGAGGAACTACCTCGAAGTCCTATGGGTTTGTGTTGTTTAAAACTACAGAAAGTCTAGTTGAAGATCGCCTGTCACTTCATGTTTTAGTCTTGATCATCATCTGAAATTATTCTTTGTCAGCTTGCATCCTTGTCTTGCTTCCTGTATAGCTTGATCCAAGCTACTTGTTGTATTGTTGTGACTTTGGCATGTGTATTTGGGTTGATGTTTGCTATTATTGTTGAGTCACTGAGTCTTATTGTGGGATCCCTTCTTAGCAAATGTCCTACTATTCTTTACCCTAGGAGTCTTTTACAGTTATAAGAAATAACATACTAGTAACATTGCATGTATAAACAGGATATATGCAGTAGAGTGCAATGAAAAAGAAAGTGCAGTTAAAGAAAGAGTGCTAGTACTTACCTGTCACCTATGGCGCTATAGTATTATTGGTAAAATATACAAATATTGACAATAATTAAACCAACATAAAATACACGGACATGTGTGTATATAAAAGATCAAGTAGCGCTTATATGAAAGATCAAGGCGGGCCATAAGAATTTAGGTTCGGGGTAGGCCCAGACTCATAATTCTCGAGGGACATCCGTAGGCAACCATAAGCAATCTGTGTGCTTTGTCACGTCCAATCTCAGATAGAAGCTACTAACCAAACAATCGAAGGAGGGCAACTCCTAGCACGCTCAAAGTTATTAACAAGTGGACTTGTATAGGATAATATCCAAAATTCTTAATTTGGTAGGCATTTAAAATTAAATTTTTACTTAACAATAAAAAATAGTAGAATCACGAGAAAATATTTCNTGAAATCTCTTTAGGACATAGGGTTGATTAAGAATGAGGCCTTCCATCAATTGAAGTGGTTATTAAGGATGTCCCTAAACTAAATGGGCTATTTCTATGAAGTTCTTATTAAGGAACAACTACTATTATGGGTATGCAAGCTTGATCTATAATGTGCAGATGCATGTTGTTACCATGCAAGTATATGTGTCGATCAAGTAATATATGAATTTCGATTTCGTGTTATTGATCCCACGAGGAACAAGTTAAACATTCAAAAATTTCAATTATTAGCCTACTAATAAAAATTTTTGTCCAAAACTTTTTAAAATTTTTAAATGATTATTAAAGCTCTTAAGATATTAAAGTGAGAACTATTTTTTTTCTGCTTGTAAGGAGAGAACCTTTTTGAATTCGATAATGCAAATTCTAAGTTCATTTGCTAAATACTTCTCAGTAATATTCAGGGACTATTACTCCTTACCCTATTCTTAGACATTAGAATCATTGAAGTCCGATATTATGGTTAAGTCCCTTTGACCCTGTAAAGGCTCCTAGGATTTCTCAATTTTATAAGTAATTGCAATCTCCTAATGACAATATTCTTATTCCAATAAAATATTGTCTGTTAACCTAATTGTTTTTTTAGTCTGCAATCAATAGTCATATATCACAATTTATTTTAACATTTATTGTGGCCAACCAGAATGCAAATAGTAGTTTAAATTGACACACCAACATTACATGATTGATCTAAGCAATTTATATGGAATAAACTAGATTATCACATTACCAATTCAAAAAAGTAAGAAATCTAGTTCTTAAATATGTGTGATTAAAACACAATAGATTTCATTGAAAGTAAAATAAAAAAATTACACATATGAAGAAAAGATCACGCCGAGCTTTAAATNTATGAAGAAAAGATCACACCGAGCTTTAAAATTCTTTTTCTCCAAAATGATCCTCCCTTTTACAATGCACTTCCTTCTTGATTCACTTTCACACTCTCATAAATATATACTCACACTCTTGCACACTCCCTAAGAACCTCAACTCATTGGTCTTTTCAACAAAAGGCAGCACTTCTATTCCTTGCTATGATTGAGAGCGCCCTCATGATTCAATCTAGAGTTTTTATGAATTTCTATTAGTCGAACCACCAATAAACTGCAAAAACCACCTTAAGTTAGTAATCAGCGTTGCGGCATGGATTTAAGTGATTGATTTTATGAATCTAACTCATCAATCTTGGTCTTCAGGTGCAGCGACACTACTCCCTCATGCTGCATTGTATTGGTCTATATTTTTGACAGACGAGGCCTGATTCAGGTGCTGAGGGAATTGCCTTTGTTCGTTGTGGTGCTAGCCTTCTAATTTGCTCCACTTTTTTTCCAAGTGATAGTATTTTTTCTTGTATCCTGCAAAAATACACAACATAAAATTAGAAAAATATTAAAATGATACAAAAAAATGTTCTAAACACATTATAATGTTACACCACATTTTAGAAACTGTTACCATTGAATTACAGGTTATTGTTATAGAAATGAACTCTTTGACAAAGGTGCTTGATAATTCTTAGGTAGCAACCAAGGATGGAGTGAAAGTTTTATATGCCTTAGAAGATATTAATAAGCATCAAATTTAATTCTCGTAGGCCTTATTAGCACCTTAACTAGATTGAAATATCCTTTAAGTGTGTATTCCGTGGAATAACTTCAAATATAGGTGAACATGAGCTTTTAAAAATCACCAAATGAAGAAGTGTCANTGAAATCTCTTTAGGACATAGGGTTGATTAAGAATGAGGCCTTCCATCAATTGAAGTGGTTATTAAGGATGTACCTAAACTAAATGGGCTATTTCTATGAAGTTCTTATTAAGGAACAACTATTATTATGGGTATGCAAGCTTGATCTATAGTGTGCAGATGCATGTTGTTACCATGCAAGTATATGTGTCGATCAAGTAATATATGAATTTTGATTTCGTGTTATTGATCCCACGAGGAACAAGTTAAACATTCAAAAATTTCAATTATTAGTCTACTAATAAAATTTTTTGTCCAAAACTTTTTAAAATTTTTAAATGATTTTTAAAGCTCTTAAGATATTAAAGTGAGAACTATTTTTTTTCTGCTTGTAAGGAGAGAACCTTTTTGAATTCGATAATGCAAATTCTAAGTTCATTTGCTAAATACTTCTCAGTTTAGTAATATTCAGGGACTATTACTTCTTACCCTATTCTTAGACATTAGAATCATTGAAGTTCGATATTATGGTTAAGTCCCTTTGACCCTGTAAAGGCTCCTAAGATTTCTCAATTTTATAAGTAATTGCAATCTCCTAATGACAATATTCTTATTCAAATAAAATATTGTCTGTTAACCTAATTGTTTTTTTAGTCTACAATCAATAGTCATATATCACAATTTATTTTAACATTTATTGTGGCCAACCAGAATGCAAATAGTAGTTTAAATTGACACACCAACATTACATGATTGATCTAAGCAATTTATATGGAATAAACTAGATTATCACATTACCAATTCAAAAAAGTAAGAAATCTAGTTCTTAAATATGTGTGATTAAAACACAATAGATTTCATTGAAAGTAAAATAAAAAAAAAACACATATGAAGAAAAGATCACACCGAGCTTTAAAATTCTTTTTCTCCAAAATGATCCTCCCTTTTACAATGCACTTCCTTCTTGATTCACTTTCACACTCTCATAAATATATACTCACACTCTTGCACACTCCCTAAGAACCTCAACTCATTGGTCTTTTCAACAAAAGCCAGCACTTCTATTCCTCGCTATGATTGAGAGCGCCCTCATGATTCAATTTAGAGTTTTTATGAATTTCTATTAGTCGAACCACCAATAAACTGCAAAGACCACCTTAAGTTAGTAATCAGCGTGGGGACATGGATTTAAGTGATTTATTTTATGAATCTAATTCATCAATCTTGGTCTTCAGGTGCAGCGACACTACTCCCTCATGCTGCATTGTATTGGTCTATATTTTGACAGACGAGGCCTGTTTCAGGTGCTGAGGGAATTGCCTTTGTCCGTTGCGGTGCTAGCCTTCTAATTTGCTCCGCTTTTTCTAAGTGTTATATTTTTTTCATGTATCCTGCAAAAATACACAACATAAAAATAGAAAAAAATATTAAAATGATGCAAAAAAAATGTTCTAAACACATTATAATGTTACACCACATTTTATAAATTGTTACCATTGAATTAGAGGTTATTGCTGTAGAAATAAACTCTTTGACAAAGATGCTTGATAATTTTTTAGGTAGCAACCAAGGATGGAGTGAAAGTTTTATATGCCTTAGAAGATATTAATAAGCATCAAATTTAATTCTCGTAGGCCTTATTAGCACCTTAACTAGATTGAAATATCCTTAAGTGTGTATTCCGTGGAATAACTTGAAATATAGGTGAACATGAGCTTTTAAAAATCACCAAATGAAGAAGTGTCGNTAACCAAACAATCGAAGGAGGGCAACTCCTAGCACGCTCAAAGTGATTAACAAGTGGACTTGTATAGGATAATATCCAAAATTCTTAATTTGGTAGGCATTTAAAATTAAATCTTTACTTAACAATAAAAAATAGTAGAATCACGAGAAAATATTTGTGTTTTGTTGTATATGTATTTTGCAAATCAGGTGGCCCGAAAGTTAATCACTCTAATTGAACTAAAGCTACCGACATCATAAGAAAGCAATGTCAATTTCTCACTAAGTGTTGGTGAATAGTATTGTAGATCCTGCACCCTACCCGAAGGTCCTCAGACCAAGAGATAATTTTCTATTATCCCACTTTTAGCATCAGAAGCGTTTCACATCATTTCCCTAAACCACGAACTTTCTAACTTATAGCCCCACTTGATGATCCATATATCAGTAGACTATTTCCATTTATATCTAAATATAACTCATAACTAGGTATGCACATAATGTGGATCATTGAGTGAAGGGGAAGAAAAGAAAAAAAAGAGCCATAATGTCATTCAAAAATAGTGAAGTATAGAGCCAGAAAGATCAACATTTAAACCAATCGAAACAACACATAAATCAGCCCAAAAGATCGGCATTTAAGTTATTCCACAACATCAAATAAATCAGCCCAAACGATTGGCATTTAAGCTATTCGAAACACACAAAAATTAGCCCAAAAAATCGGCATTTAAGCTATTCCAAAACGTTGAATATGCATCCCAAGAAACACATGTATTATTGACATTAATATGAGCTAGCGGATGTATAGATGTCCGAACATCAATAAAATAAAAAGTGAAGCCATCAATATTAAGCGTGATATGGATGTACCAACTAATTATTTTCTATGAGAGTTTACATACATGCCGCTCAATACTTATGTATTTGTGAGCAGTTTGAAAGTCCCTAATTTTTTTAGGGTAACTGCTGTTTTAATGAGTTCTTAAGAAAGCACTACTTGGTGGATATGTTTCACTGCAATAAAGGCCAAATTCAGCTTCTGATTCCCCATTTCTTTCCCACTTTTCTAGATCCTCAAGCAACTATATGAGTCATTTCTAAGTGTTGATTCTTACAATTTAGCCATAGTGGTTGTCTGTATTGGTTTCTCTTGTATTGTCAAATAAATCATTTATTGAATAAATGATCAATGCTTCACCCTGAAAAAAAGTTTGTTAGATATATAAACATATAAGAGCTGGGTGGCATGCATGTAAATCCCCTCCTATAGTTTTCCAAAAGGATAAAAAAGAAAATATTGCTTGCAACAAACACACCAATTTAGTAAAAGCATTGGATTGAAAAATTAAGGAAAATGAACCAAAAAGGAAAAACCACTTAACTTTGACCCAAACAACCTCTTTATTAAGCCCAAAGCAGATGGTGTGCAAGCCTCAAAGTGACGAGGAAACCAACCCAATATGGTATTTGAATCTCTTAAAAACAACAAATATATGGGACCAAATAACAATTGCATCCCTAAAAAAAACAACAAACACATGGGGCCAAACAACATTTGAGCTCTCCAAAATAGTGAGGGCATCAAAACAAAACAACGAGGACATCGAGCCAAAATAGCACCTGAACCAATTTGAAATAAGCCATTATTAAAGCCAAAACTGCATTTGAGTTATCCCAAATCGGTAAGCCACGAAAATCCCATAGGTAAAAGTAGAAACAATTTCAGGTCTCTCTTTTTTAGATTTTCATGAAATGAAACCAAAAAATTCAGATCTTCACAAAACAAGATCATCGAGAATTTCAACATGTCCTTGCTGCAAAAAGGCAATCAAACAAAAAAAAATAAGAGAGGAAAATCTAGCGAACACAATATTTCTTATGAGAACAATGAATTCTCAAATTAATTAGTGGATTGTATATAAAAGTAGTTACATACTAGACCACAAAACTTGAAACAGCTGAATAAAAAAAAAAACTTGCAACAGTAAGCCAAACTTTATGAGATAATTAAAATACTTGAGAGCACAAACGATTTCAAATGAGAGTGCTATCATAAGAATTTTTCTTTAAAACATGAAAAAATACTTACAAAAACATTGACACACATAACTTCATTCTTGATGAATAAAAGGTTTCGTATCTGCATTATTAAGAAATTCGGCTACAACGAATTAACTGTTCGACATTCCAACCGTAAATTTTAGCAAGCTATAGAAATCCCAAAGGAATTACAACATGCACAGAAAAATGGAATCAATAAAATTAAAAAGAAAACATTCCACGAATTTACATCTTGCACCCAAAAAAAAAAAAAATCGAGAGCAGCAAGCTATGAAGTTCACAACCACTGGACGAGTTGCTGCCAAAAGATTCCAGCGTGTTTACCTATCTCACTCCGACACTTCCTCTCTTGAATATATGTTATTTTAACTATGCATGAAAATGTGTACTTCCTTCTTTTTTATCACAAACCAGCGTTTTTAGTGAATCAGGAATTTTTTCACGGTAAAATAAGTAAACGCCACTGAGGCATAATCCAGACTTACCAAAATAACCCCTTTACTTCTGCACAACCATTTCATATGAACAACATCGAATTCAAAATAGCATAACACTAGAACCATAGGAAACGGAAGAGGAGGAAGGAGAGGGATTAAGGTTTGCTTAATTTCTTGCAGAGGAGAACAAGAAGAGGAACTGAAAATTTACTATGGGGACGGGATTGTGGTGCCAAAAACTGAGAGATAGCTTGTGACATTTGAAGAAGAAATGAGAAATTCAACCAAGCAAGTGCATCGAGCAAGGAGACATGGAGAGCTGAAGACATTGGGAAGAGGGGCTTAGCCAACCAAATGCTTCGGGGGGGGACAAGCCCGCAGGGGTCAACTTATCAAAGAGGGAAATGAAGGACCACGAAGGCCCGTCGCCTGGCGAGATGAAGTAGGAACAAGCTTCGGGAAGGAGAACTTAAAGCAGAGCTAAGGGTGTAAACTAGTCGACCACCAGTGCTGGGCCGTTCATTTATATTTTGGCTCAAAAAATGTGTTGGTGTTCGGCTCGGCTTGTTTGCATTAGCGAGCCGAACACGAGTCGTTCATGAACAAAGAGTCATTTTGATAATCATAATCACATAGCCATAAGATTTTAAAGATTGGGTCGTTCATAAACAAAGAGTTGTTTTGACAACCCTTATCACGTAGCCATAAGATGTTAAGGANGACCAAATAACAATTGCATCCCTAAAAAAAACAACAAACACATGGGGCCAAACAACATTTGAGCTCTCCAAAATAGTGAGGGCATCAAAACAAAACAACGAGGACATCGAGCCAAAATAGCACCTGAACCAATTTGAAATAAGCCATTATTAAAGCCAAAACTGCATTTGAGTTATCCCAAATCGGTAAGCCACGAAAATCCCATAGGTAAAAGTAGAAACAATTTCAGGTCTCTCTTTTTTAGATTTTCATGAAATGAAACCAAAAAATTCAGATCTTCACAAAACAAGATCATCGAGAATTTCAACATGTCCTTGCTGCAAAAAGGCAATCAAACAAAAAAAAATAAGAGAGGAAAATCTAGCGAACACAATATTTCTTATGAGAACAATGAATTCTCAAATTAATTNCATGCCCTTGCTGCAAAAGGGCAATCAAACAAAAAAAATAAGAGAGGAAAATCTAGCGAACACAATATTTCTAAAGAGAACAATGAATTCTCAAATTAATCAGTGGATTGTATATAAAAGTAGTTACATACTAGACCACAAAACTTGAACCAGCTGAATAAAAAAAAAAACTTGCAACAGTAAGCCAAACTTTATGAGATAATTAAAATACTTGAGAGCACAAACGATTTCAAATGAGAGTGCTATCATAAGAATTTTTCTTTAAAACATGAANAAATTAATCAGTGGATTGTATATAAAAGTAGTTACATACTAGACCACAAAACTTGAAACAGCTGAATAAAAAGAAAAAAACTTGCAAAAGTAAGCCAAACTTTATGAGAGCACAAACGATTTCAAATGAGATTGCTATCATAAGAATTTTTCTTTAAAACGTGAAAATACTTACAAAAACATTGACACACATAACTTCATTCTTGATGAATAAAAGGTTTCGTATCTGCATTATTAAGAAATTCGGTTACAACGAATTAACTGTTTGTGTTGTTCGTGTTCAGCTGGTTAACTTAGCGAACGAGCCAAACGCGAGCTTCTTAACGAGTCGAACACTAGCAATTTGCGAACAACGAGCCGTTTTGACAACCCTAGGCAGATGTGTCGAGCACAAAAAATTGGTGGTGAACTCTCCCTCATGTGGAAGAGAAACTTCGAGTAAATCAGAGCATCGGTTGGGAGAGGAGCTCGATGCTAGGGTTCAGTCGTAGAAGAATCTGGTGAATGGGGGTCGGGCAGGCTGTGTGTGTGAGTTTTGATTTTGGTTTCTTTATATTTTTTACATTGTGATTATTATTATTAAAATTATCACTAAAAGCTCTGGTTCACGCACTTTCGACATGTGCATCAAACCCTAGTAATATAGGTGTCATTCTTAGGTAAAATTGATCTTCCAGATGCACTCACATAGTTTGTTTTGCAATTCGGGGTTGGCTGGGCAAGTCCGTCGACAATCGGGTCAATTTGAGTTAGCATTGCGTGTGGTGTGATGAAGGATATAATCTGGCTCAAACGAAGCTGTTAGCGAGCAAACTGCTGACCCATCGTCGCGTAAGGGGCAACCAACGTCAAATAAACCATTATTGACAAAGAGTCACTCGTCGTGCATCGTGGGACATTCTTATGGCTTTTCCAATTCCTACGGGTACTAGACTTTAGTTTCAATATGTTAGTTTTAATAGGCTCAACTTAACGCTGAGGATTTGAAACCATATGAGACTACAAGGAGTCAAAAATGACTTAAATTTCTAAATAATGTGGGTGACAATACTAGTCCTTTAATATAATCAAATAGGAAATCCTAAGGCTAGATCCTAGGCTCTAAAAAAAGGAATGAGAATACCTCAAAAATGGGATCAACATTCATTCTAAATTTTATGTGCCAAACAATGAAAAGATATTCCTTGGTTAACAAAGCTTGGAACCAATTCTATTCATCACTCATATTACTTACACCATCGTCTCCTTGACCTGAAATATCATGAAAATCAAAATTAGAGAAATTATGACAAATTTTATTTATTATACATTTTTCATTTTTTTTTCAACGTGAATAATATCAAAGGATCTTTCGTTAATAAATCCATCTTTATTAACAAATCTTAATACATTTGTCATTTATTACATTTTAATTCATCTCAAATATCATCAACTAGAATGCAATATTTTACATGACCAATTTTTTCTAGTATAACTTATTGAATCTTGCATGAAAATAAGATAAAATCTTTTTTTGATTTTTAGGAGATGTATATAAAACATTTTTTGAAGCATTTTTTATCCCCACTATTTCTACATCTTACAATAAAAAGCTAATAACTTAATCAATTCAATAAATTTATCCCGATTATTTGATTCTTGATTTGCATCATGACCTCTTAAAGCACGACCTTGAAATGAACAGGCCACTTAATACATCAAAAGAAACTTTGAGTTGAACTTGATTTCTTAAAACCCCTGATGAAGATTGCTTTTCAAAACTGTTATCAATATGTTGTAATTAAGTCATCATAACATGATAATTTTCATAACTTGTTTATGTGTCAAATTTGGATTTTTACATATATGCCTTATGAGTATTTATTTATCACGACTATTTTCTTTCTTCTAAACTTGCATCCATCAATTGTAGAAGAATTAGATTTAAGACGTTCTCATGTCTCTGCANTTCGGCTCGTTAACTTAGCGAACGAGCCAAACGCGAGCTTCTTAACATGTCGAACACGAGCAATTCGCGAACAACGAGCCATTTTGACAACCCTAGGCAAAGGTGTCGAGCACAAAAAATGGGTGGTCAACTCTCCCTCACGTGGAAGAGAAACTTTAAGTAAATCAGAGCATCAGTTGGGAGAGGAGCTCGATGCGAGGGTTCACTCGTAGAAAGAATCTGGTGAATGGGGTTCGGGCAGGCCGTGTGTGTGAGTTTTGATTTTGGTTTCTTTATATTTTTTACATTGTGATTATTATTATTAAAATTATCACTAAAAGCTCTGGTTCATGCACTTTCGACACGTGCACCAAACCCTAGTAATATAGGTTCCCTTCTTAGGTAAAATTGATCTTCCAGATGCACTCACGTAATTTGTTTCGCTATTCGGGGATGGCTGGGCAAGTTCGTCGACAATCGGGTCAATTTGAGTTAGCATTGCGTGTGGTGTGATGAATGATATAATCTGGCTCAAACGAAGTTGTTAGCGAGCAAAGTGCTGACCCATCGTCGCGTAAGGGGCAACCAAAGTCAAATAAACCATTCTTGACAAAGACTCGCTCGTCATACGTCGTGAAGTCTTCTTATGTCTTTTCCAATTCCTACGGGTACTCGACTTTAGTTTCAATATGTTAGTTTTAATAGACTCAACTTAACGCTGAGGATTTGAAACCACACATATGAGACTACAAGGAGTCAAGAAATGACTTAAATTTCTAAATAATGTGGGTCACAATACTAGTCCTTTGATGTAGTCAAATAGAAAATCTTAAGGCTAGATCCTAGGCTCTAGAAAGAGGAATGAGAATATCTCAAAAATGAGATCAACATTCATTATAAATTTTATGTGCCTAACAATGAAAAGATAGCTTGGAACCCATTCTATTCATCACTCATATTGCTTACACCATGGTCTCCTTGACCTGAAATATCATGAATATCAAGATTAGAGAAATTATGACAAATTTTATTTATTATACATTTTTCATTTTTTTTTTCAACGTGAATAATATCAAAGGATCTTTCGTTAATAAATCCATCTTTATTAACAAATCTTAATACATTTGTCATTTATTACATTTTAATTCATCTCAAATATCATCAACTAGAATGCAATATTTTACATGACCAATTTTTTCTAGTATAACTTATTGAATCTTGCATGAAAATAAGATAAAATCTTTTTTTTATTTTTAGGAGATGTATATAAAGCATTTTTGGAAGCATTTTTTATCCCCACTATTTCTACATCTTAAAATAAAAAAGTTAATGACTTAATCAATTCAATAAAATAATCCCGATTATTTGATTCTTGATTTGCATCATGACCTCTTAAAGCACGACCTTGATATGAACAAGCCACTTATTACATCAAAAGAAACTTTGAGTTGAAGTTGATTTCTTAGATCCCCTGATGAAGATTGTTTTTCAAAACCGTTATCAATATGTTGTAATCAAGTCATCATAACATAATTCTCATAACTTGTTTATGTGTCAAATTTGGATCTTTACATGTATGCCTTATGAATATGTATTTATCACGACTATTTTCTTTCTTCTAAACTTGAAATCCATCAATTGTAGAAGAATTAGATTTAAGATGTTGTCATGNCCGATTATTTGATTCTTGATTTGCATCATGACCTCTTAAAGCACGACCTTGAAATGAACAGGCCACTTAATAAATCAAAGGAAACTTTGAGCTGAAGTTGATTTCTAAAAACCCCTGATGAAGATTGTTTTTCAAAATCATTATCAATATGTTGTAATTAAGTCATCATAATTTGTTTATGTGTCAAATTTGGGTCTTTACATATATGCCTTATGAATAAGTATTTGTCACGACTATTTTCTTTCTTCTAAACTCGAAATCCATCAATTGTAGAAGAATTAGATTTAAGACGTTCTTATATCTTTGCAAAAAGAAAACATAGAAGACAATATGCACAATTTATTTTCAAAAAAAAAAAAAAATTTAGCCAATCTGGAAATGAACTATATCACAATGGGATACAATGATGACCATGTCTATCAATATAATTAAGGATATCCAATATGTTATTCAAACTTTATCTCTTTTATGGGAGCATAATTACAAATAGATCTTCGATTATTAGGATCACACTGTAAAGATGTGATATCAAATGCTTTTGTTTCAATTCAATGAAATTTTGTTGGACACTGATAATATTTAGGAGCTTCATCATCAATTTGATTATTCTATAATTGAGAGACATGTTCATTGAAAGATGACCCAAATGTAGAATTATTTTTATTTTTTGTTTACTTTTCATGAAAAATAAATCTATCTTTTTATTCAACATAAAAACATGAAAGCTAAATAAATGAACTTCAAGATACTCCTTATTTAAATATCCTTATAAGGAAAAAAATATCACTTTTTCATTTAAAAATAATGCTAAATAGAAGAGAAACATATCATTAATCTCAAAGCACTGTTTAATTCTCTTAGTTGCTATGAAATTCTTACTTATTTACATAAATTGGAGGAAAAAATTTGACATTTGGGCTTACATAAATAGTAAAGTTTACGCGTTAGATAAGTAATTACAAATAAATTGGTTGGTATGTATGTAAATGCCCCTACTATAATTTAACAAGTTCAAGTACTTGAAATTATCTCAGTCAAAGAATCGCCATCATTATATAAAAATAAAATAAATTAAATTTGTTAAAGCTTTTGTGAATTAACTATCAAGATACATTCTTACCTTACACACTATGTTCCCAAATTCACATGACTTTCTCATAATGTAATTATTTGAAGATGAATGAAATAACTACTACGCACTAACATAGCAACAATGATTGATTCCAACATGATCTAGCAAAAACTATATTACTTTATTTTTCGTATTCCATAATTTCATCATCACTGGTTCAATACCCTTTTTTTGTTTAAGAATACTACCTATTCGTTTTTGGTTCATTTGGTCAAGACTTCCTTATTATATTCTTTTATTTTAATTTGGCTTGTTTTCATTGTTATGAAGTTTTCGTTTTCTTATGTGATAAGTTTTATGTTTTGTTTTTGTGGTTATCCCAAAGTTTCAAGCGTTATCAATCCTCTTTTAGAAATTGTAATGTTGATTCAATTAACTAGCAATTTTGGCTATTCTTTTTTCTTCTGCAAAGATTCATCGACTATAAATTTTAGTATTTAGAGTAATCCATTAGCAACTGTAAGTATATTTATGCTTCAAAAGAAATCTACTCAAAATCTTACCTGAGTTTAACAAACTAAACTTCCAGTCGCTGCTAGGAGGTTGAGTTCTAGACTTCCAGTTTTTCTTTCTCGGTGCCAGTGCTCTGGACTTCCATTCACCATCCCCGATAGGGGAGTCGCTGTCATTGGTGTGGAGATCAATTCCAGCCGTGTCTGTGGGCAAGGGGAAGAAACAAATCGATGAAAGATGCAATAGGAGCTCAATTAGAGTTTAAAATTTAATCAGATAATTATAAATTTTATGATAATATATATTTATTAAACATTTGATTTCAAAGGAGGGTAAAATTTTTATTGTATGAAATAATAATAAAAAGTAATAAAATTCTATGGGGACGATTGTCCCTTCCCCGAACCCTCCCTAGTTCTATCCCTGGATATAAGTGAAAATTTTAGAGGGGTGACTTCCCTAGTTCACCAGTGAACCATTTGCTATAAATATGTTTAACATTATGATATGCTAGAAAATAAATTGTATGCTCTGCTTTACATTCTAAATGTATTATAAATTGAAGATTTTGAAAGCCTTACTAATAAAACTATAATTTCTCTTATTTCTCTAACAGTTAAAATTTAATATTTCCAATTACAAACTCAAATTTTTTCGTATCACATCAAAAATATTTCTATTTCTAATTAAAAAAAGGGGTATTTACCTACATAACACGGGTACAAATATCAAATTTATGATAATACCCCAATTCATTTTTTTTTCATTTTTATCAAATTATCAATGAATTGATCATGACACGCATAAATATATTAATTTGATACTTAAAAAATAATACAACAGTGCTAGAATTTATAAATTGTAATGTTTCAGGCGATATATATGTACACATTTTTAAGTATAGCTAGAGGAGGAATCAAGATATATTCATGATGGACAATTACCCTTGTAATTTATAATTTTTCTATATAAATAATAATATTAATATTTTTTAATTATGTCATTTTGTTCATTTTATAATTTTGCACCAATATTTAAAGAAAAGTAGACATTTGATAAGTTTAACCACCCTAAAAAGTAATTATGGTTTTGCCTCTAGGTAAAATGGCAAAGAAGTAAAAATTAAAATTTAGAGGTCAAATCTGTAAATACATAGGAATTCTGTGGCGTATAGGTAAATCTTCCCCCACAAAAAAAAGCTAAATTTATAGAGAAATTATTGCGTACGGACACTACATGCATCTCTGCATGCGGTGTCCGATCCTGACCGTAGATCACGGTGATCTACGGTCAGGATTATTTCCGTTTTTTTTAAAAAAATTTAGATGGGACTCACCGAAATACATCACGACCGTAAATCAGGTGATTTACGGTCCGAATCGGACACTCCGTATGGNAAATTTAGAGGTCAAATCTGTAAATACATAGGAATTCTGTGGCGTATAGGTAAATCTTCCCCCACAAAAAAAGCTAAATTTATAGAGAAATTATTGCATACGGACACCGCATGTATCTCTGCATGCGATGTCCGATCCTGACCGTAGATCACGGTGATCTACGGTCAGGATTATTTCCGTTTTTTAAAAAAAAATTTAGATGGGACTCACCGAAATACATCAAGACCGTAAATCAGGTGATTTACGGTCCAAATCGGACACTCCGTATGANGAAATAACTACTACGCACTAACAAAGTAACAATGATTAATTCCAACATGATCTAGCAAAAACTATATTACTTAATTTTTAGTATTCCATAATTTCATCATCACTGATTAAATACCCTTTTTTTTGTTTAAGAATACTACCTATCTGTTTTTGGTTCATTTGGTCAAGACTCCTTATTATATTCTTTTATTTTAATTTGGTTGTTTTCATTGTTATGAAGTTTTTGTTTTGTTATGTGATAAGTTTTATGTTTTGTTTTTGTGGTTATCCCAGAGTTTCAAGCATTATCAAACCTCTTTTAGAAATTGTAATGTTGATTCAATTAACTAGCAATTTTGGCTACTCTTTTTTCTACTGCAAAGATTACATCGACTATAAATTTTAGTATTTAGAGTAATCCATTAGCAACTGCAAGTATATTTATGCTTCAAAAGAAATCTACTCAAAATCTTACCTGAGTTTAACAAACTAAACTTCCAGTCACTGCTAGGAGGTTGAGTTCTAGACTTCTAGTTTTTCTTTCTTCTTGCCGGTGTTCTAGACTTCCAGTCACAGTCCCCGGTAGGGGAGTCGCTGTCATTGGTGTAGAGATCAATTCCAGGCGTGTCTGTTGGCAAGGGGAAGAAACAAATTGATGAAAGCTGCAATAGGAGCTCAGTTAGGGTTTTAAATTTAATGAGATAATTATAAATTTTATGATCATATATATTTATTAAACATTTGATTTCAAAGGAGGGTAAAATTTTTATTGTATGAAATAATAATAAAGAGTAATAAAATTCTACGAGGACGATTGCCTCTACCCCGAACCCTCCCTAGTTCTATCCCTGCATATAAGTGAAAATTTTAGCGGGGTGACTTCCCTGTTTTCACCAGTGAACCATTTGCTATACATATGTTTAGCATTAAGATATGCTAGTAAATAAATTGTATGCTCTGCTTTACATTCTAAATGTATTATAAATTGAAAATTTTAAAAGCCTTACTAATAAAACTATAATTTCTCTTACAGTTAAAATTTAATATTTACAATTACAAACTCAAATTTTTTCGTATCACATGAAAAAATATTTTTATTTCTAATTAAAAAAGGGGGTATTTACCTTACATAGCACGGGTTCAAATTCTTACTCAAATATCAAATTTATGATAATACCAATTCATTTTTTTTTCATTTTTATCAAATTATCAATGAATTGTTCATGACATGCGTAAATATATTAATTTGATACTTCAAAAATAATACAAGAGTGCTAGAATTTATAAATAATAATGTTTCAGTCGATATATATGTACACATTTTTAAGTATAGCTAGAGGAGGAATCAAGATATATTCATGATGGACAATTACCCTTGTAATTTATAATTTTTCTATATAAATAATAATATTAATATTTTTTACTTATGTCATTTTGTTCATTTTATAATTTTGCACCAATATTTAAAGAAAAGTAGACATTTGATAAGTTTAACCACCCTAAAAAGTAATTATGGTTTTGCCTCTAGGGAAAATGGCAAAGAAGTAAAAATTAAAATTTAGAGGTCAAATCTGTAAATACATAGGAATTCTGTGGCGTATAGGTAAATCTTCCCCCACAAAAAAAAGCTAAATTTATAGAGAAATTATTGCGTACGGACACTGCATGTATCTCTGCATGCGGTGTCCGATCCTGACGGTAGATCACGGTGATCTACGGTCAGGATTATTTCCGTTTTTTTTAAAAAAATTTAGATGGGACTCACCGAAATACATCACGACCGTAAATCAGGTGATTTACGGTCCGAATCGGACACTCCGTATGGAATAATTTTTCAAATTTATGAGTGCAATTTATTTTGAATCCATCCATGGATTGAGCGGTCCAGGCTCATCAACCTTTCCCAACCTCACGTAGAATTTTAATACAAATAAGCAAATATCTAAAAATAGATAAAGCTGTCAAAGAAAAAGTAGTACGATAAAAGAAAATCTGTAAAAAAACAAGAAGAATAAAATGAGAAGGGAATATTTGGACAGTGAAGGATTTCCTCTCTCCCTTCCCTCCCTTCTCCCTTCCCTCCCTTCTCCCTTCTAATTCCCTTCATTTTGGGAGAAAAGTGGCGAAGAAATTATAGATGGAAAAACATACTTGTAAGGATTATCTTTCTTCACTAATTATTTATTTTTATTTTTTGCTTTGGATATTGTCGAATTATTGAATTATGTTTCTGAAAGTAAAAGCATGTTTGTTAGATCCGCAAAGGAAGCACATTTATTGATTCATACATAGATTTAAAATGATTAGAAGTTAGATTATTGGAAAATATACATACAAACCACGTAATTCTTAGGTATTTATATCTATCTCCACCTTTTTATGCATGAACAGGTATATCTCATCTTTTTAGAATTACATTAGTGATGTTTTATATATGATATGAAAATTTTGAATGGCAAGTAAAAGCGAAATTATTATTTTGTACTTGCTTTGTAGCAATTTGTTGTTTTTTTTTTAGTTATGGATTTTCTGGCTACAATAATATTTGATACATGAGTTTGGGTGCTACTTTAGCTTTGCCATTGAAATATTAGAATTACTGTTTATTTTGTTGCTTAATATGACAACTAAGAAATTTTAATTAAGAGATGATATCTTGATTTAAATTCGCTTTCACTGGGCATTCTATTCATTGAATTTATTTTAAGGTGATAATAATGCATAATTAATTAATAAATTTTTTTATAATGTATTCATCTCAAAATAATTCAAATAGATGGAAAACTCATTTAAATCAGATTTTGATGATAATATCTTAACCTAATATTTTCATGGAGACAAGTTTATTCAGAAAAAAAGACACCGAATAAAATGGAAGAAAATATTACGTATTGTCTGGATATCTGGATGATGATTTGAATTGCATCACATCTCTTTTCAAGAGATATGGTGTGATACTTGTCATTGTGTAGACATTCAATAGTCTGGACGTAACATTATTTCATTGAAAGGCTATTGGGAAACACATTAAGCTAGAAATAACAACTTTTTGAGAAATTAGGGCGAAGAAAAACAGGAATCAACATAAATCCAGAAGAACACAAAGATTTAACGAGGTTTGGCAAAGATGCTTATGTCCTCAGGAGCAAAATGGTGGTTTTTCCACTAATCCAAAAAAAGAGTACAGGATACAGAATATGGGATAAGACCTAGGGTTACATGCATGCATGTTTATAACCCTAGAAAACCCCAAAGTACAATATGTAATTACCAAATTACCCCTGTATCTCACCCCCAACCCACATAAGAAAAGTCCCCTGATTTGGACAAAATCTTCCGCTCCGCTCCAACATCTATCCCTTATATGGTATATGATTCATACCTAACAAATCTCCACCTTAGAAAACATCCAGCCCCTCAGGAGAAATACATCATGAAGTTTCTTACATACCAGAAGTGGGTTGGACCACCCTGCTTCGCTAGTAACTGTAAACATTCAACAAGTCCAAGCAATCCAAGAGCTTGTTGATAGTAACTAGTTTGGTCAACATATCAGCTGCATTTTTATCAATATGAACTTTCTGCAATACTATCTCACCAGAAGCAATCAAATCTCCGATCTTGTAATACCTGACATCAATTTGCTTGGTTCTCGCATGGTACACCTGGTCTTAGCCAGATAAATAGCACTTTGACTTTCACAATGCAACTGAACTCCACCTTGCTCAACGTCAGTTCCTTTACTAGCCCAGCAAGCCATAAGGCTTCTTTTGCAGCTTCGCCTACTGCCATGTACTTAGTTTTAGTTGTAGATAATGCCACAAAAGACTGAATTGTTTATTTCCAACATATAGGCCCTTCACCAAGAGTAAACACATATCTAGTTGTAAAACTTCTGACATTCAAATCACATATATAGTCTGAATCAACATACCCCACAATTGAATGATCATTTTGCTGACTGCCAAACATAATTCCATATCCTACAGTACCCTTTAGATACATAAAAATCCACTTGACTGCTTCCCAATGCCGCTTTCCAACTTTAACCATGTATTTGCAGACTTGACTAACAACATGAGCCAAATCAGGACGAGTATATACCATTGCATACATCAAGCAGCCAACAGCACTAACATATGGAACATTTGCCATGTCTTCAATTTTTGTATCTGTCTTAGGACACTGTTACGAAGAAATCTTAAAATGATTTATCAAAGGAGTGCTTACAGGCTTTGTTTTACTCATCCCAAACTTGTCCAACACTTTCTCAACATAGCCTCATTTAGATAAATATAATCTTCTTGAGCTTCTGTCTGGATGAATATCCATTCCAAGAATCTTCTTCGTAGGACCTAAGTCTTTCATATCAAATTCGAGGCTCAATAAAGCTTTTAAACCATGGACATCATTCATACTCTTTGCAGCAATCAATATATCATCAACATACAGTAACAGAAAAATAATAGAACGATCATCAAGGCTCTTTACATAAACACAACAATCATACTCACATCTCTTATAGCCAATCTGAATCATGTAGGAGTCAAACCACTTGTATCATTGTCTTGGAGATTGTTTCAACCCATACAGTGATTTCTTTAATCTGCAAACCAGATGCTCCTATCCAGGTTGAGTGAACCCTTCTGGCTGCTCCATGTAAATCTGCTCCTCCAAATCACCATGCAAGAAAGAAGTTTTAACATCCATCTGCTCCAAATGCAAATCTCAGATGGCTATTAATGCAAGCACTGCCCTGATTGAAATATGTTTGACCACACGAGAAAAAAAATTCATCATAATATATCCCCTTCTACTGTGAAAATCCCTTTGCTACCAGTCGGGCCTTGAACTTTTCCCCTTCTTTTCAGATATTGTTGGTTTCTTTTTGTACACCCACTTGCACCCAATAGTCTTCTTTCCCCCAGGAAGCTGAACTAGCTTCCATGTGTGATTTTTTTGCAAAGACTCCATCTCCTCAACCATTGCACCCATCCATTTCTCTTTCTCCTAGCTAATGATAGCTCCTTGTAAAGTGGATAAATCATCGCTGCTGATGAGAAGTGCACAAGAGACAAAGTCTTCATAACCTAATATGCTAGGAGGCCGTATATTGATGCAACTCTTTCTGTCTCTGGCAAGATTATAATTCTACAGATCATCTGGAATAGAATCACCAGGTGTTGGATTTGAACATTCAACTCTCTTAGTTGTTTCTGGATTTTAATCTAAATCCATCAGCACTGCATCTGAACTGGAACTAATCTCTTGCACCTTGTCTTGATTCTGCTGTAACATGAATTGTTCATCAAAAACCTGCATCTCTGCTGATCACCACTATCGGATCCCAAAACTTGTATCCTTTCACACCTTTCTTATAGCCCAGAAAGATGCACTTCTTAGATTTTGTATCAAGTTTTGATCTTTCATCTCCAGGTACATGCACATAAGCAAGACAACCAAAAATCCATAAATGATCGAAATTAACTGGATTACCGTCCATACGTCTTTTGCGACCTAGTCACCCAACGATGCCCGAGGTGATCTATTGATGAGATAACATGCCATATTCACAGCCTCTGCCCATAAACTTTTAGGAAACCCTACATTCAATTCAAGCATCTTGTAATTTCAGTTAAGAACCTGTTCATCCTTTCTGCCACACCATTTTGTTGTGGTGTCTTGCGCGCTAAAAAATGCCTCTGAATCTCATGCTTTTCACAGAACTTCTGAAACTGTGAATCTGTGTACTCTGTGCCATTATCAGACCTCAAATACTTGATCTTTCTACCAGTTTGGTTCTCCACCTCAGCTTTCCACAGTTTGAATTTAGAGAAGACTTCAGATTTCTGCTTCAAGAAATATACTCAAACTTTCATGGAAAAATCATCAATAAAGTTAACAAAATACTGAGATCCTCCCAATGACGATTCCTTAGTAGAGCACTATAAATCAGAATGCAAATAATTAAGAATCCTTTCAATTTTGTGATTTCCAGTCATAAAACTGACTCTAGTTTGTTTTTCAAGAACACAAAACTTACAAAAATCGGGATCGTAGCTTTTAACACCATGCAACCGGTTTCTTCTATGCAATTCCATCATCCCACATTCACTGAGATGTCACAGAAATTTAGATGAGTAAATCCTGATTCCAATTTAAAGGGCTAGTCATTTATTTATTTATTTATTTATTTATTTATTTATTCAGTATGGTGAGTGTTTGAAATCAATACATTAAAATTATTCATTTTATTTTGAACTAATATGCTATACATTTCAGCATTAGACTTGTATATTGCAAAATAATGACAATATATTTTAAAATAGAATGGACTGTCAAGTAATTCTATTAAGAAGTCTTTTTTATTGAGCTAAATTTTTCTCGGGATATCCTGAGCCAAATTTTCTCAACAGGCATGCTTCAAAATATGAGAAAGGAGTTGGATCACAATATTATCCTGTTTAATTTTTTTTAGTATAAAATACATTATTCTTTTTCGCAATGTAAATAGGTTATTANTATATATATATATATATATATATATATATGGAAGATTTACACACACACCCCTCAATTCTTATGTATTTACATATGTAACACTTATACTCCATAAATTTTACATTTATGAAACCTTACCTTTGCATAATATGTATATTTCACTTCTTCAAAATTAACATAGCGATATTTTCTGCCTGATATGAATGATTTGGTTAATATAAATGTTAAAAATGAATTACGGGTGTTCTATATTACATAGGACATAGGTAGCATGTGTAGAAATGATCCCTTACATATATAAATTAAAATAAACAACTAATATTGCAATACATGCCGACAAACATAACATGCCTGTTTGAAATTTAATTTCAGAATCCAAACAATAAATCTTCTAAGCGATGGAGGAAACAAAGGATCAACAAGACAATGTCTCCGGAGAGCCCTTGCCTTCTACTTCATCTTCTCCAGATTCAAACAAGGAAAGTTCAGTAGCACCGAATGGCATAACAAAACTGATGAATCCAACCAGAACCCTAATCGACACGGCAGCACCTTTTCAATCCGTCAAAGCTGCGGTTAATATGTTTGGAGGAAATGTTGATTGGAAGGCACAGAGGGCAATTGCAAAAGAGGTAAGATTTTGATTTGTTGCATTATGATGAGTTAAGAGGACTAGGAAAATAAAATTTTTGTGAGGCAAGTGGTGGCATGTTTGATGTATTTGTGATTCAGGATTTTTTTTTGAAGAGTGATGTTGGAGTGGGTGATCAAATTTATGTTTAGGTTGTGTCATATCTGTATTAGGCAATGTCTGGTACCGTATTTGTACACCAGAAAGAGTGTCAACACGAATTTGGGTAGCAACATCCCTCAAGGACAATTCCTAATCATACGACCGGCAGACATCATCAACCGCACTCAGAGCGACATACTTCCGGGGAACTCAGGGGGTATTACCCCAGAAGGATTCGCCAAGATCACACCCACCTGAATAAAAAGAATCGCCTACCAATCCGACTCGATAATCACCTGGCCATATAACTGCATAGTTCAGCAGTCGCCCGACCTCACGACCGCTTGGTCATACAAACACCCACATCACAGCGTCCCGACCAAATAGCCATCTAGCCTCATCATCACCCAATCCAATGTCAGGCTTCCATGTCAGTGAGTCCCACATATAAACTGCATATATATGTTGACTGAAATGCCCCCCCTGATTTGCCCTTAAACTTTAGCTGCACAATGTGTAATTGTACAATAGCATGTTCCAATAAATTGGGGTCATTTCATGAAAAAATGCAACTTTCTATTCATTATTGTGCCATGGCTCTCTCTAAATATCTATCTCTCTCACTTTCTCGTTTATCACTCTATTCCTCAAGCATGTCTCCTAGATAGATTCAGATTCAACATCTTAAAAGGTACGGTGAGTGTTGAGTCATGCCATCAACTAGAAGAAGATTGTGACAATCACAAAGGAAGACGAGCAACCGAGGAGAAGAGGCCAACAAGGAACCACTATGAGACAACATCGACTGTACAACCAATATTATCACAACCATACTTGGAGAGAAAGATGCCCATCAACAAAACTACTAGAAGTGGACCAAGATGGGGGAATTGTGTGACGTCACGACCGCTCATAGAAGCGTGAATGGTCTGTTAATCACGTTCATCAAGGATGACCTCCCGCAACGGGGAAACCCATTTGATGAAGTCATAGTCGTTGCGGGGATAATAAATAACTTCTTAGTTGGGACCAACTTCATTGACACAGAAAGCTCCGTGAACATTTTCTTTGAATCAATATTTGATAAACTCAATCTTTAGGTCAACAAGTTGGTAGCGTTGGTCGGTCCACTTTTTCAATTTTTCAGGGGAACAAAAGGATGCCCTGAGCAAAATGCCCTTGGCGATTTCCTAGGGTGAAGGGGAGAAGCAATTCACAGAAACAAAAGACTTCATAGTTGTAGAATCACCACCAACACACAACATCATATTCGGTTGACCACTCCTGAATCATTTTAAAGCAATCGTTTCCACTTACCACGTGATAATCAAATTCCCCACATAAGGTGAATTGATCATAATCAAGGAAGATTTGGATCAACCACAAGTCTGCTACTTATGAGCGTTAGGAGTATTGAAAAGGAGATGCTTAACCAACAAACTTGAAGAGAAGGTGGTCTCAAGACCAGTGAAACCATCTATGAAATTCTTGTAAGCATGAAAGAACCTAGTAAATCTTTTCCAAATAGCAAAATTTTAATGCAAGATACTAGGGACTACTATTTTGAGCATGTAGGGACCATCGTGACGTCTTTGGCTGGTTTGTCACGAACATGTCATGGATACAAGTGGATGTAGCCTGCCATAGACTACACATAAGCCCTAAAACCCAACCAAACAAGTAGAAAACCAGAAATTTGGTAACTACACTAGCAACACCCATCAAGGAAGAGGTTTTAAAGCTTCAAGAAGTGGAGTACATCTGGAAAATACAGTACCCCACTTGGCTCTTGAATGTCATCATGGTCCAGAAGGCTAATGAGAAATATTGGTTGTGTGTCAACATTGCCAATCTGAATGCCACTAGCCTTAAGGATTGTTATCTGATGCTAAGAATTGACGCCCTGGTGGATGCTGCCATGGGATGCACAATCATGAGTTTCCTAGAAGCCTTCTACAGCTACCAAAAGATCAAAATGCACTTGATAGATGCCGAGAATGCTGCGTTCATCATGGCTGAAAGCATATTTTGTTATAATGTAATGCCCTTCGGACTTAAGAATGCTGACACAACATACCGACAACTAATGAATGTAATTTTTAAAAATAAAAAAAGAAAAAATATGGAGGTCTAAGTGGATGATATATTTTTAAAAGCTAAAGGGTAGAACATCATGTGAAAGATACTTTTTAAACCTTAAGAAGATATTTTATGACACTGAACCAACTAATATGTACATTTGGAGCCTCTACTGGCAAAATTTTATGCTACCTTCTGGTCTCAGATAGAATAAAGGCAAATCCCAAAAAAAATCCAAGCGCTCATTGACATGTCATCTCACAAATAAATGAGAAGTGCAAAAGTTAATAGATCAGATTTCCTCTTTTAGCCGATTCATATCAAGATCCAGCGATAAGTGTGTTGCGTTCTTCAAGTTCAGAAGGCCAAAACTTTCCATTGGACAGAGGAATGTCAGAGAGCATTCTAGAACCTCAAAGATTCTTTGGTTTCACCACCTCTCTTATAAAGAAAGACACCAAATAAGGAACTCTCTTTGTACCTGAGAGTGGGCACTAGAGAAAGTAGCTTCATCCTAGTCCAGGAGAAACTATGGAAGCAATTATCGATCTACTACACCAGTCGTATTCTCCAAGGAGTGGAAGTCATGTATTTGATTATGAAAAAAGTAACCTTCACACTAATTAGGTTGGCCTTACTACCAAAGGCCAAAACTTGCAAATTATGACCTTACTTCCAAACACACCCCATTTAAATAATCACAGATCACCTGTTAAAGTTGGTACTCACTCGACCCAAAAATTTTGGTCGGCTGCTCTAATGAGGAGTAGAACTAAGTGAATTTGACATCACCTACATTTGCCAAATGATGATAAAAGCCCAAAAGGTCGCAGATTTAATGGCATATTCTTCAGAGCAAGGGAACTCAATTAAAGGGAGCTCAGATGAATGTCAAGAGTGGATCATGTACGTGGATGATGCCTCGAAGAAGACTAGACCAAGGTTAGGACTTACCCTCAACGACCATTTATGAGAACACATGTACCTCTCACAATTTATGGAATTCAAGGTAAAAACCAGGCAAAATACAAAGCCCTGATTTCCTGCCTACGCCTCGCTTATGAGATAGGCCCCCAAATACTCACAGTAATGTCAGACTCATAGCTCATAGTAAATCAAGTAAAAGTAAAGTTCTAAGCAAAAATGAGATGATCATGAAATATCTCAACAAAGCCAAAGTAGTGAACTAGAAGTTCATGCAATTCCAAATAGAAAACATCAGTAAAAAAGAAAATAAAATAACTGACATGCTATCTAGGTAAATCCAATTAAGAAGTGGAAAACCACAGATATTAACCTGACCAATCATTGAGGAACTCATATTTATGGTAGTAGAAAGGGAACAAGTCGCAAGCTGGGTTTATTCTTAAGTAAATTTCCAAGAGATAGGAAAAATTTTGTTGGAAATCTCAAATTTTAAGAGGTTCTAACACAACACTGACCAATATTTTTTGAAATAAGGAACACTCTTCCCAAAGTCAAGCACATCGCTATACTTTGGGCGCGTTAGAGAAAATGTGATGGAGGACATCCTTGAAGAGTTCACTCCGGGGAATGTAGAGTCACTTCAGAGGAAAAATAGTTCTGCATCGAATCCAATGAAAATAATACTTTTGGCTGATAATACTAAGATATGTAGAAGTGTTCTCAAAATAATGTAAACAATGCCATAAATACGGTCCATTGCAGCATCAATCGGCTCATAATTACAATCAATCGCTAGTCCATGTCTCTTTGTCGTATGGGGACTAGACATCTTGGGGTCATTCCCACCTTCTAAAGGACAACATCGATTCATCCTTGTAGTTGTAGATTACTTCTCAAAATGGATTGATGCTAAAGCTTTTGCTTGAATCGCCATGGATGTAGTCTGAAACTTGATTTGGACCGACCTAATTTGTCGATTTGGTATGCCACTAATAATCACCATATATAACAACATGCAATTTGTGGATAAATAGGTTTGGAACTTCTACCAAAGTCATTTCATCAGTCTCAAGCTTGCATCGATCCATCACCTACTAACTAACAAACAAGCCAAAGCAGCTAAGAAGATTATCCTCAATCTATTGAGAAAGAATTTAGAAGATGCAAAGAGCAATTGGGCGGAAATCATCCCGTATGTACTTTGAGCTGTATGCACAACCCCTTCAATCGTGACTGCCCAAACACATTTTATACTCCATCATGGAATGGATGCCATGCTGCCGGTCGAGTATGGCTACAATAGCCAAAGGGATCACGCATTGAAGACATTCAAAGAAGATAACTTTGAAGATTAGTAGAAGGAAAATGGTGAAGGAGTATCACTCGTACTTGTTATTGTAGAAGACATCCGAGCCCAGATAGCCTTACGATTGAAAGATGTCTAAAGGCGGGCCGCACACTACTACAATTAACATATACGAGAAAGACATTCTCTTTAAGAGATCTGATACTAATGTAAGTCGACTGGCAACATGGGGACAAACCGTAGGACAACTAGAATAAACATGGAGTGAACCCGACATCATTGATTGCTAAGCAAGACGCGGAGCCTGCAAATTGAAAACACAGAATACGAAGTCCCTAGAACATGGGCGGAGATGACCTCAAAAAGTTTTTTTTTGTAAACTTTGTTTTGTAAAGACAATCTCAAATGAAGGACATTCCTAAAAACTTATTCTATGACTTGAATTTTATTTGAACATTTTGCCAAATAAAGTATATTTGTATGACATTAAGAAATATCACCCTGACTAAGAACCCAATGACTTTTTCAAGTAAGGAAAGAAATCTGAGGAACTAGTATCCTAGAAATTGAAGACTATCGGCCATGGTGACAAGATCACCCAGACCTTATAGATCACAAACTACAAGTCGTGGTGCCAAAATCGTTCGGCCTTGCGTGAACTGATGATTATCGATAGTGGCTCCAAGATCACCTGACTGAATATATTAAAGAACTTAAGCAGTGTAAATAAGATCACCTATCTACCCCCAAATAGAAAAATATTGGACATTGCGCCAAGATCACCTGATTGTATACATATAAAAAATCATAAGCTGTGGCACCAGGATCACCGTGTACGCACAAATAGAAGATTATCAGTAGTGGCGCCATGATCGTCCATGTGCGTACTTATCAAAAATTGCAAGTTGTGGCACCAAGATCACCTGATTGTGTGTAAATTGAACATTAGCAGTCTGTCAGCGCTATTTTTAGTTTGGGGCTGCCCGTAAGAAGCTGTCGGTCACGGAAATCGAAATCTCGTCGCCCGCTACGGAAGGATGTTTAATTTATTAGTTTTAGAAAAATATGAAATCAAACTGACCTCATATTTTTCATAGTTTAAATGAAAGAGTGCTATATCTCAAACCCTGTATTTATCGTAAAGGATAAACACAAAACTTGAGGAAGAGGCTCGATAAAATAAATTAAGGAATATATGACATTTGTTTGGTCTGCAAAACCTTTATATTTCCTGATAAATCTCCTATTTAATATAAAGAATTAAATAAGACTTTTATTAAGCTGGGTTCAGACATGCTTCCTACAAGGGCAAGCCCCTATAGTTAATTACATCTTACATGACCAAAGTCACCTAAGAAGACTCTCGATAAAAATCAGGAAATATTATCTTCAAGGAGTTTCAAAGGGTAAGACTTTCAATGAGATCG
Organism: Phalaenopsis hybrid cultivar; assembly: GCA_002079205.1. Taxonomy (NCBI): domain Eukaryota; kingdom Viridiplantae; phylum Streptophyta; class Magnoliopsida; order Asparagales; family Orchidaceae; genus Phalaenopsis; species Phalaenopsis hybrid cultivar. The sequence continues at coordinate 15,883 of JXCR01137813.1, read as the reverse complement.
GACGTAGAGGTGTGAAAGGGGATTAGTTCAAATTTGGAACATTTTGTTATAGAGTCCAAAGGAGGAAGAACTAGGGGATGTCATAGATCCAGGGGAGAACCTTGGTAACATCCCAAGCTATCATAATGTTTGGCTTCAGTTTCTGAGGAGAAATATTTATGTGTTTCTTCCTGTNCCAATTTTATTAGTTAGGGCTTACATTCGTGTGAAATGATCACACAAATAGCCTGGAAGATGTGAGGATTTAGGTCGTGACAAACGACAACCTCAGAATCCTAAGACGAGTTAGGGCTTATATTGTATAACAGGGCTATACAAAAGGCCTAAAGATAATGTGAGGATTTACGTTGCATAAGCAAGCAACCTCGAAGTCCTATGACTTTGTTGTTTAAGTCTAAGGAAGGAAGATTGGTTTAGCTGGGGAAGACAGGTTCTGCTGTTGAAGATGGTCGTGTTGCCCACTATGCTAGCTCCAAGCTCCTTGCCGCAACGAGTTTGAGTTTTCTAGTGTGTCAAGTTATAATGTCAAATCAAGTGGCCTTGTGGTTGAAGTTCTTTAAATTTTATGGGGGCATGTTAAAGTTGATTAGAGCGACACCGGTTAGGATCCTACGGTTCCCTCATTCCGGCACCACTATTTTCTATTGGATTCAATTAGTCTAAATGAACTTACTAAACTTAACTTAATGAGTTCCAAAATTTCATTTAAACCGTGGGAAGCCTTGTTAGCAACAGTATGTTACCACCTCCGAGGAATTCCCAATCATCTGATATAGTCATCTTAATTTAGTTACAATTGTAGTTTTGTGTGATTTTTGCGATTAAATTTTGAGTTGTTTTATATTTTGAATGTTGTGGCGTTAAATTTTATCTTGGTGATTTTAGTTTTAGTTTTGATTTTGGTTTTGTGGCTATCCTGATAGTTTTAGTTTTCATGCAAGGTGACATGCAAGTTTGCAGGTATAAAAGCACAATAAAGACAACGCTGAAAACTGTAAAAACGTACTTGGCGAGTCTTCTCGTTCCTCCACCTGAAACTCAAAAGAAATGTTAATGCAGTTTACATGAGATAAGGAAGTAAAATTTTGATGACCTATCTAACCCTATGTCATATCTTGGTGAGTACTTAGGAGTTTAATTAATGATGATGTTGCCAAGCAAAATATATTAAGTTTAGTAGATCTCCAAGGTATCCAACAGATCTAGAGAAAGAGCAGGTTCGTTCTACTCTCTCGCTGCCTGGTGAAAAATCCCGAGTTCTTTTAAACTTATTATACTGCTTAATAATTCATCCTATAAAACACCTTAATGGTCAATGCACATTGATGTCTCAATTATCTCAAAGAGTAAGGTAATTATCATCTGTAACTTAATTTTGAAAATTATGTGGGTGAAGACTCTTAAAGAGGCAAGTCAGTGTTATTGGAACACTTAACCAAATTTTGGTTATAATTAGGCTTGTAGTGTTTGAAAGATGTTTCAATTTTTAATGATATTTACTTTTCTAATCCTTATTTAAATGAAACTTGATTTAGCCTAAGTCACTACTAAGCTATTTACTTTTCTAATCCTCATTTAAATGAAACTTGATTTAGCCTAAGTCACTACTAAGCCCTTAGATCTTAGTGAGTGTCTTAATTAGTTTGAAAAGGCCTAAGTCACTACTAAGCCCTTAAGACCTAGGTGAGTGTCTTAATTAGCTTTGAAAAGATTAAGATTTAGGTGGTCATAATTCATGATTTGAATTTTGTTTGAAAATCAAGAAAGGGGTATTAAATTGATTAATTAATGATTTCAAAAGTCATACCTCTAAGTCCTGGGTTCATTTTATTTTAATAAACTTCTAAATTTTAATAATTTAGAAATTTATTAACTTATCTTTTCAATTAAGAAAGTGAGGTTAGTTTCTAAAAATTAACCCCTTTGTGTTTCAAATAGCCAAATTAAGATAAGTGGTTACCCATTTCCCTCCTTGAATTAAGCCTAAATGTTAATTAAGGCTAAATTTCCAAAATTACATATTTTCCCCTAAGGCTCCAACACTTTAATTTGTCAAATTCAATTCAAATGACTTTGAAATTTTTATCCTACCTCATTCATGGGTCAACTAAGTTAATTAAGGATAAATTTCCAAAATTACACATTTGCCCCTAAGGCTCTAACACTTCATAAATAAAATTCAATTCAAATGACTTTGAAATTTTTATCCTACCTTATTCATGGGTCAATTGAGACATTCAATTCAAATGACTTTGAAATTTTTATCCTACCTCATTCATGGGTCAATTGAGACATCAGAGAAAACTTTGAAATTTTTATCCTACCTCATTCATGGGTCAATTAAGACATCAGAGGAGAAAATGTGATTTCTCAATGAAATTTTTATCCTACCTCATTCATGGGTTAATTAAGACATCAGAGGAGAAAATGTATGAAATTTTTATCCTACCTCATTCATGGGTCAATTAAGACATCAGAGGAGAAAATGTGATTTCTCAAATTTTTATCCTACCTCATTCATGGGTCAATTAAGACATCAAAGGAGAAAATGTGATTTTTCAGTTTTTATCCTACCTCATTCATGGGTCAATTAAGACATTAGAGGAGAAAATGTGATTTTTCAAGATTTAATTTAATTTACATAATTATTTTCATTCAAAAAATAGGATTTTCCAAAAAAAATTCTAACTTGACCAAGCTAAATCCTAATCCCTTTAAATTTTTAATAAAGGTAGAACTAAACTAGAGAAGCCTTTAGATCAAATTTCATGATTTTTTGAATTTTATTTTAATTTTAAGAATTATTTTAATTTCAATGGTATTTATTAATTATAAAATATTTTAAATGTGGAAAATTAAGGTATCATATTTTTGAAAAGTCCTCATTAGGTCAGAGAACTTAGAGGAGAAGATTATATATTTTTTCAGAACTTTATTTGATTTATTAGAATTATTTTTAGTGAAAACTCATTTTTAACCTTTAAAAACTCATTTTTAACCTTTAAAAATCATTTTTAAGCTTTAAAATTCAATATCTTTATTTAGAAGACCAGGAAAAATATTCCAATTGTTCCTAAGTGCTTAAGAAATAATTTAAAACATTTCCATGAAATTTATTATCTTTGTGATTTTTAGGGATTTTTAATTATTTAAATATTTAAAATAGGCTAAAAATCAAATTTTTATATTAAATATCATTTTATTTTTAGAAAATACCCCTGATCACAGAGAACTAAAAAAACAAGTTTAGTAATTTTTCAAGTTATATTTTGATTTTGAAAAATCATTTGAGTGGCAATAATGTTAATTAACTTAAAAAATCAATTTAAGTTATCAAATGAACTTAAAATGCTTTAAATTTTTTATGGTGAGTTCTAAGGATCCTGGAAAATAGTGGAAATAAAAAATCAAGTCATTTTATTGTTTATATTTTTCAAAATTAATTATCTTAGTGATTTAGGGTTTGTGAAGATGAGGTGTATTTTGAATGACTTGGCTTATGAAAAATTTTATTAAGGGTTCTCTGGTCATAGTAAACCTTCCAAAATTTTCTTGGACTTTTTTAAGAAACATGCTAATTTATATGATTATTTTAAGTAAATAATGTACATAAACTTAAAAAATGTGATTCTCTGTCTAGGGACCTGCTTTGACTTTAGAAAAATCAGGGGATGTTCCCTAAAACAGAGGCAACAACATGCTAAAATTTCATACTATAATGAAATGCCTATATGCATGGAGAATCAAAAGATTTAAATCAGTATTTAATTATTCAAAAATAAAATATGCATCACATGGACTTAAAATTATTTCCACATTATTCTCCTTTGTTCACTGAGCTCGAGAGTATTTTTATTTTATTTTTGTAATTATTTTACACCAAAATATGAATTTTTTAAGTTAGTGGTCATTTTTTGAATTAATTAAATCAATATTTATCTATTTAAACGTGCGGCGCCACCTCAACTTATGACGGCTCCAAAGCTCCACGTGGCGCGCTCCCATTGGACACCGCCGTCCACCTCAGCGCTCATTCGGCCAGCGGCTTATGTTTCAAAGCGTTGTCCGGCTTGATCTCCTCCATCCATCTGATACACACACGATCGAACGACGCTCCGTCATCGTCCCCGATAGTCTAGCCTGAGAACCATCCATCTTCTAGCCTTGAGATCTCTTTCATTTCTTCTCCAAATTAGATGAAATTTTTTTAAAATGCTCGTCTAGAGTAGAGGAAAATATCCTTGTGGTAATCATGCAATGAAATTAAGCTTAATCAAATGGAGAATCCAAATAGGCTCGGGAGGGAAAGAAGTTTTATACCTTGGCTTTGAGAAGTGAAGCTTCAATCAGAGGGTCTTGGCACGTTCGTTGGGATCCAAGGAGGCTAGGGATTGAGCCTCTGGTCTTGGTGTAAGCCTAGGTATGATTTTGATCAAGACCCATTTTGGGTGTTGGTCTAGAATTGTTGTAGAGGCTATTTCAGAGGGTAGTTTGATGGGGCTTTGTCTTCTCTTGTTGTTTTGAAGGTGTGGGCACAACAAATTTAAGTTTGGTGGAGTTTTTAGGGATGTCCTGTTTTTGCCCTAATTTTTAAGTTCAAAATTAGGATTACACAAGGGGAATCAAGGCAATGGAGTGATTGAATTGGGCTGTGGAGGTCTCAAAGAAGCTCTGTGAGTGATTGGAAAGCTCTCTTTAAGGAAATTTTAGCACACCTCTTATGGCCATGGAGGTGAGTTTTTATAAAAATGGCCATGGGTTGGCTCTCAGAGCAAATGTTTGGGTGCATTGTGGTGCTTAGGTGGAGGGCAGAGGAGCACTACAATTTGGTTTGGCCGAGCTGGCCTTTAGGTCTGATTTGGGTGAAGTTCCATGGTGGTGGCTCTCATTTTTGAGCTTCTTCGGTGACTAGGCCGACCGACCATGGTAGGGGGAGGTGGCTAGGTGCTCAGGGTATCCATGGGAATCTGTCAATGCAACTTAATGCAATAAGGTTTAATTTTGATAAGGGTATCTTAAGCATGTGCATTTTTGGAAATAAAATCCCTTAATTTGAGGGAATTTTGGTACATGGCTTAGTTTAGGTGGTTAGATGGGTTTTGGCTCAGACTTAGGGTCTAACCAATGGCTGAGGTGGAGTTAATTTGGTGACATTGGGGTAGTTAGGCCATTTTTAATGCATAGGTTCAATGTGGGTTCAAGTGATCAAAGTTTGGGTTTGGGTTTGGGTTAGGTTAACCATGTCAATTGGCCTAATTGATTGATCAACATTGTATAGATGATTGTTGTAAAGATTTTTGGCAAAGGGTTAAAGTGATTTTGAGTTCAATTGGTAGGTCAATTTGAGGGATTTTTGAAAATTGGTTAATTTTGGGTATGTTGGGCTAGCCTTGGGCTAAGTCCAAATTGAATGATTCAAATGATCAAGGGAAATGTTTTGAAGATTTTTTATGAAGGGATAGATTGGAAATTTTGTGGTTAAGGCCCTCAATTTGGTGAGATCTTGAAACATGGCCAATTTGGGGCAAATTTGGGGCTTTTGGACTTAGGTATAAATCAAATGAAATTGAGGTCTCACCAAGTCCAATTGAAGGTCAATTTTGATGTATGGAGATGTTATGAAGGTTTTTTAACAAAAATTGTGGCCAATTGAGTGGACTATGGGTTCAATTTGGTGGAACCAAGTCGTGGGGCCAAAATTGAGTTTTTCATCAAAATCAAAATTGGGTTCAAATCATGGGCCAATTGAGCTTGGATTTGGTTTTTTTTGTCATATTAAAGGTGAATTTGAGTTTGGGATTGCAATTTGGGGAGATTGGGATCAAATTGATGGACATTTGGAGTGATTTGGGGAAAATATGTCTTTAGAGGGCAATTTGGAGATTTTGATCAAAGATGGTCAAATTGGCCAAATTGGGTCATGTGATAGTTGAGAAGAAATGAAATTGAGAATATTTGCGGGGTTTTGGGAGTTTTTGGGAATTTTTGGAATTTAGGGTAAGGAAGGGGCACTTTCGGTAATTTGGCCAATTTTGGTGATTTTGGGTAGTTTGGGTGTTTTCAAGGTGTTTGAAATGATTTTTGAACTAATTTGGGTATTGAGAGTGACTTTACATATGCTTAAAAATACAAGTATTTAATACTGCTGCCAGAAACAAAAACTTAATAACAGTTATAGATTCGATAAAGATGTATGTATAAAATATTCAATAATTGTGAAGTCACACTTATCAACAAACTTAATAACAGTTATAGATTCGATAAAGATGGATGTATAAAATATTCAATAATTGTAAAATCACACTTATCAACGCAAGTATACGTATCGTAAAAATATAACTATTTAATACTGCTGCTAAAAGATTTAATTCCTCAGCAACGACACCAAAACTTAATAATGGTTATAGATTCGATAAAGATGTATATATAAAATATTCAATAATGGTAAAGTCACACTTATCAATGCAAGTATACGTATAGCTCAAGTAATATAGGGCTATAATGGAGTCCTAGATATCGATTCTACGGGGAGTAATATTAGAACTACGAACTAAGATTTTAGAAAATCAAGACTTAATCACAACAATATAATTCAAATTGGTTATCTGTCACTAATAAGCAATTGAAATAAATATGTAATTTTGATAACTCTTAAATAACTAATTATATTAATAAAATTTCTAATGTGATATTCAATATATAAGAAAACATCCTTCTTGTCAAGAAATTATAGTGAATGTATAAAGTGAATCAGTTCAAATTGGATTGTGCCAAATAGGAGCATACATATTCTTTAACCGTTGGTCCAGGCATACAAAACATTGACTAATCCTATGCTTGGTTACTAAATCTGCAGCTAGGCTGGGAGGATACCGACTTTCACTTTGGAGCTCCCACGTTCCCCTCGCCTGAGGGCTAACATCTACACTTCAACACTCAAACAATAGGACCGAATTAGCGATTTTAGTCTCTCACTCTAAAATCTCCAATTCTATGCCCGATAATTTTATTTCCCAATTTATTTGCACCAAACTTCCAAGGGCTTTGACCTCCTTGAATCTTAGAGGTAATCTTCACTTTAGTTGTAAAACTCAAAATATTTTAACAAATCAATTGGCCAGATTGAAAGTAAATTAAGATCGAAGTGAAAAGATCATCACAACTTCTTTAACATTTTCAAGGCTCAACCAATTCAAATAACCATTTCACAAATCTTAAGACAAGGAGAAAGATAGAGAAAACTACTCAGAACTTATGGGGAAGACACAATAAAACTTGGAATTCATATATAAAAATAAAGTCATAAAAAATACAACAAATAAATAACACTTATCTCTAACTTCTCCCCAAGCAAACTCTTCAAAGTTCCTCTGAATCTCTTTCTTTTTTTATAGCACATAGAATTCCTCTTCAAAGCGCTCCTCGAAGTTCCTCTGAATCTCTTTCTTTCTTTACAGCACACAGAATTCTTCTTCGAAGTGGAAGGAGGAATAAATCTCTCACTTTCCCTCCACTCTTACAATCTCTCGAAGAATTCCTCACAATCTAACCCTAAAGTAAACTCTCTACACACTAATGGGGCTCTTGGATGTTGCTCTAACATTCCAATTCCTCAAATTGTAGAGCCTGCCCTCTCTAATTTTTGGCCAAAATCTTCTTTTAAAGTTTTAAAAGAGTTTTCTTAAGAGTTGCCTAAGCATCCCTTCAAAAATCATCCACATTCAATGCACCTTTGGACATAACCGCCGATCTCGCCGTCGGCGGCCTTGAGGGCGCCGTCAGCGAGCCTTCAAAATTATTTATCTGGAGTCTCGGGAAAATCTCACTGTCGGCACCGTTGGACTCGTCGTCAGCGCCCTAGTTCAAATCTTCACATTTTGGTCCTTTTCGCTTTAAATTCACTCCTTTTTGCATCTTTTTGCTCCAATGACCATAATTCATTATACCTGCAACAAAACATCAAAAATACCTTTCTTTAAAGTGCAATATCATAAAAAAATAATGTAAAATAGGTATGAAAATCTCAACATATTTTCCTTTGGTCAAAATCCCCCAAACTTAACTATTACTTGTCCTCAAGTAATTTTAGTACTATATAAAAGTTATGATTTATTGTAGTAAAGTTTTAATTCAGAAATACTATAAGTTTGACTTAAGTAAATATCATAGTGAGATTTTCAGAAAAAATTCAACAAATTAAATTAACTCATTTGATTTAAAATCATAGTGAGATTTTCAGAGGGTAAAGTTTTAATGCAGAAATACTATAAGTTTGATTTAAGTAAATACTATAGTAAGATTTTCAAAAAAATTTCAAGCATAAGTCTTATTTAGTAAATACCATAGTGAGATTTTTAGAAAAAATTCAAGTAATTAAATTAACTCTATAGGTACATGATTAGATACCATAGTGAAATTTTTAGAAAAATTTCAAGTAATTAAATTAACTCTGTAGGTACAAGACTATCTAGTCATCAAGTTTATAAAGTTTTAATTCAGAAATACTATAACTTTGATTTAAGTAAATACCATAGTAAGATTTTCAGAGAAAAAACAAGTAATTGAATTAACTCTGTAGCCACAAGATTATATAGTCATCAAGTTTAAGAGTTCTAGTTTTCTTTTCTTTGATTTAAAGATTAGATACCATAGTGAAATTTTTAGAAAAATTTCAAGTAATTAAATTAACTCTGTAGGTACAAGACTATCTAGTCATCAAGTTTAAGAGTTCTAGTCTTCTATTCATTTCAAGAATGACTATATGTTGTAATATCAAGTCACTTAGACTATTCAAATGATAGAAACTTTATGAGAACACTACTAAAAAAGATCTAATCCATAAATATAAGTTCAGGAATGTATTTAGGTTTTCCCTTTAGGTAGGTCGAGAGATGTTAATCCATAAATATAAGTTCAGGAATGTATTTAGGTTTTCCCTTTAGGTAGGTCCAGTCCAAGAATGACTATATGTTGTAATATTAAGTCACTTAGAATATTCAAATGATAAGAACTTCATGAGAACACTACTAGTAAAATTAAGTCACTTAGAATATTCAAAAGATAGGAACTTCATGAGAACTCTACTAGTAAAAGATATAGATGTTGTAATATCAAGTCACTTAAAATATTCAAATGATAGAAACTTCATGAGAATATTACTATTAAAAGATGATATTCTATAAATATAAGTTCAGGAATGTAATTAGGTTTTCCCTTTAGAAAAGATCTAATCCATAAATATAAGTTCAGGAATGTATTTAGGTTTTCCCTTTAGGTAGGTCGAGAGATGTTAATCCATAAATATAAGTTCAGGAATGTATTTAGGTTTTCCCTTTAGGTAGGTCCAGTCCAAGAATGACTATATGTTGTAATATTAAGTCACTTAGAATATTCAAATGATAAGAACTTCATGAGAACACTACTAGTAAAATTAAGTCACTTAGAATATTCAAAAGATAGGAACTTCATGAGAACTCTACTAGTAAAAGATATAGATGTTGTAATATCAAGTCACTTAAAATATTCAAATGATAGAAACTTCATGAGAATATTACTATTAAAAGATGATATTCTATAAATATAAGTTCAGGGGAACTTCATGAGAACACTACTAGTAAAAGATGCTAATCCATAAATATAAGTTCAGAAATGTGTTTAAGTATCCCTTTAGGTAGGTCCAGTGAAGCCAATTTTTGATTAGGCATCTCCTCAAGCTTCTCCTCACATTCATATTTTTTATTTCTTTTCTTTTCTCTTTTTCATTTGGATTGCTTTCAATCCTATATATTTTTACTTTTCTTTTTTTTTTTTTTTCTTTTTCATTTGAATTGCTTTCAATTCTATATATTTTTCTTTTCTTTTCAGCTTTTCTTTCTTTTCTATTTTTCATTTGGATTGCTTTCAATCCTATATATTTTTCTTTTCTTTTCAGGGTTTTTTTTCTTTTTCATTTGGATTGCTTTCAATCCTATATATTTTTCTTTTCTTTTCAAGGATTAATATTTTTTTCTTTTTCATTTGGATTGCTTTCAATCCTATATATTTTTCTTTTCTTTTCAGGGATTGCCTTTCTTTTTTGCTTTCAATCCTATATATTTTTCTTTTCTTTTCAGGGATTGTTTTCAATCCTTTCTTTTTTGATTTTCAAGTGAGGATTACTTTATCTGGATAGTCTTTAATGATTTTGAACATCACCTTTCTTTTCCTAAATTTGAAACTCAAAGCATTCCATTTCAAGTGAGGATTACTATATCTGGATAGCCTTTAATGATTTTGAACATCACCTTTCTTTCACGTGAGGATTACTATATCTGGATAGCCTTTAATGATTTTGAACTTCACTTTTCTTTCCCTAAAATATATATTTTTCTTTTCTTTTCAAGGATTGTTGTCAATCATTTCTTTTTCCTTTTTCAAGTGAATTTTTCTTTTCTTTTCAGTGATTGTTGTCAATCCTTTCTTTTTCTTTTTCAAGTGAAGATTATTATCTGGATAGTCTTTAATGATTTTGAACTTCACTTTTCTTTCCCTAAATTTGAAACTCAAAAATCTGGATAGCCTTTAATGATTTTGAACTTCACTTTTCTTTCCCTAAATTTGAAACTCAAAACATTGGATAGCCTTTAATGATTTTGAACTTCACTTTTCTTTCCCTAAATTTGAAACTCAAAGCATTTTTAAATTTGAAACTCAAAGCATTCCATTACCTTATAAATATTTCATAGTTTTTACATCATTGACCCCCAATTTTTTCNCTATAAATATAAATCATTAGAGAATTTGCTGGGTAATGAAATTTTGAAATAAGTACAAGACTAAACATTATAAAAACACAATATTTTGCTAACACGTCCACAATACTAAATAAAACAATTACAATTAAAATGCAATAATGAAAATCACATCACATTACAATTAACAAATTTCAACTAACACGCCAACAATTATAACAATAATTAAAATTATCCAATTACAACATAAAATGAAAGTACAAACACAAAAATATTTATTTCTATTACAAAAATTACAAAAATAAAAGTAAAAGTACATCAATTACTATCAAATGTCAAAATCCCAAACTATGTCTTCGTCTCCTTGGTAAGCAGGTGGATTGGGCTGATACTGAGTATATTGGGGGTATTCAGGAAAAGTAACATCCGACTCACCTCTGTAGTGTCGGGCCTGAGCTTCATAGTAAGATATCTCAAAGTCTGAATGTCTCTGTAGGTACTCACTATCATAATTATGTCTACGTTCTAAACCTCCAATTTTTTCATTTATTAACTCTAGACTCTTTCGCTGCAAGGTCAACTCATTCATTAAGTCAGTCAGGGTAGGGGAACTAGAAGGTGAAAGGTCATAACTAGTAGAGGGGATATCTCTACTAGTAGAAGGTTCTTGACTTCTACTCCCAGTTCTCCATTTTTCATGGGATTCATATATCTTTAAATTAGCTTCACTAATGGGTTTCATAGGGTAAACCCATTCTTCATCTCC
>JXCR01137805.1:157949-170950 GCA_002079205.1 Phalaenopsis hybrid cultivar | reverse complement strand
ATATATATATATATATTAAAAAAGTAGAATTCTTATTTTCTTCATGATCAATTTTTTGGTGTTGTTGCATAGTAGGAAAGATAAGTGAAGAATATAATCACATACATTGTTATACTGTTGCATATAAACAGTCGAAATTAATGCCTTACTCCATTTAAGGTGACTATAAACCTATCTCGAAGATTTGGGTAGAAAATCAGATGTCTTACTTCATTTAAGGTGGTCTTAAATCAATCTCAAAAGATGAGAATAGGATGTCTTACTCCTTTTATGGTGGTCTTAAACCTATCTTGAAGATTTTCACATTAGGGAGGAAAGCGCAAGGACTCACATCCAACTTAAGTGGTGGAAGAAAGACCATGTTGAGAAAGAAAGCACAAGGATTCAAATCCAACTTAAGAGCTAATAAAAAACATATCACTACATTGGGAAAGAAAGCTCAGAAACTCACATCTAACCCAAGAGGTAGCAGGAAAATATATCGGTACGCTAGGAAGGAAAGCTCTGAGACTCATATCCAACCCAAATGGTGACGAGGAAAATATCTACTATGTTTGGGAGGATAGTGTTGGGACTCACATCCAACCCAAGGAGTAGTGAGAGAATATATCTGTCACGCTAGGAAGGAAAGCTCTGGGACTCATATCCAACCCAAGTGGTGACAAGGGAAATATCAGCTACGTTGGGGAGGAAAGTGCTGGGAATCACATCCAACCTAAGAGGTAGCAAGAAAATATATCTGTCACGCTAGGAAGGAAAGCTTTGGGATTCATATCCAACCCAAATGGTGACAAGGAAAATATCTGTTATGTTGGGGAGGAAAGTGCTGGGACTCACATCCAACCTAAGAGGTGCGGGAAAATATATCTATCACGCTAGGAAGGAAAGCTCTAGGACTCATATCCAACCCAAATGGTGACGAAGAAAATATATGCTACGTTGGGGAAGGAAAGCTCTAGGACTCACATCCAACCCAAGGGGTAGCGGGAAAATATATATGTCACAATAGGAAGGAAAGCTCTCAGACTCATATCCAACCCAAATGGTGACAAGAGAAATGTCTACTACTATTGACCTCACTTTTGGTTGAGGTATAGTTTCCTCCTTAGTAACCTAAGGTCTAGCCATAGGACTTTCCTGTTGACTATCCCTAGAGGCCTAGAAAAGGAACCTCACATTTAGAAATTTTACACTCTTCTTTGCTCAACTTGAAGTTTAACATACTGGTCCTATCCTCTAGCACTTAGTAGGTGGGGTCAATATGAGGGAGCTCAACGAGAATCCCCATAGAATGGTCAAGCCTTAGGACTAACCCTAGGTTTTTTGGTCTTGGTTAGGCTAGTTTGCACACACTTCACTTTTTCACACACCCCAAACCGTATTCCACTTGCACTTAATTTGGTCTCCTAACTCCTTCTAGAAACCTCCTACGGATGGAGCCAAACCCCTAGCCCTTAGCTAAGAGGTTAGTGCCAACATATTGAGTATCCAAAATGAGTCCTCATATGGCTCCTGTTGGTTTGAGATGGCTTCATGACTTAATTGCCCATTCTAACCCAAAATCACCAAATTACCAAAATACCCCTACAACCCTAATTTTTGCCAAAATTCCCAAAATTGTCCAAAACACCCAAATTTATCCAAAAGTCATCTCAAATCTTTACCCACTACCTAAATAAGCCAAAATTCACCAAAATTTCAAAATCCCCAAAATTCTCCCAAATTTGCCAAAATTACTAAAATGCCCCTCATGACCCAAATTTTTCAAAAATTCTAAAAATTCCACAAATCATCCCAAATATTCCCAATTTCAATTTTGAACCATCACATTGACTTAATTTGACCAATTTGACCCTTTTGACCAAAAGACCAAATTGCCCTTAAGGGCCAAATTTCCCCAAATTAGCCTCAATCTAGACCCAATTGACCCCAATCTTGCCCAATTTCAATTCCAAACCAAAATACAACATCACTAATACCAATTGAAACCAAATATAAGCCCATTTCTAATACCAATTGAAACCAAATATAAGCCCATTTTGACCCAATTGCAAGCTCAATTTCACCCAAACCCAAGTCTAACCCAAAAATCCCCAAATTGACCCTATGTCCAAATTCCACCAAATTGGCCTTCCAATTCAATTCAAGATCACTTTAAATCCTTTCAAAACTCTTCATGACATCTCTCTATACCATTAAATATTTTATTGACCCAAAATTTGGCCTAAATTCACCCATAATTTTAAAATCCCAAGCCCACCACATCTAATTCCAAAAGCCCAAATCCAAAGGCCACATGACAATTTTCTCTTCATCATTCATTTCATTAAAATCCTTCCCTAAGTTTTAAATTTATGATCAAATCATTCCATATTATGCCTTATGAAAAACATCACCAAAACATCCCATAAAGTCTAAAAATACTTTCTCATGCAAGTGGCCAAGCCAAGGAAAAGCCATGAAGCCATCCCCAAGCCATAGGTGAGCCATATGAGCCTTTGCCACCTCACTAAACTATTAATGACAACAGGAGGAATCACTTTCAAGCCTCCTTACAGAAGTTTTTAACCATTTTAATGACACACTCTAACCCATGCTTAGCCAAATCCTTTGGATAGGGACCTCTCCTCACAATTAATTTGAGCCAAATGATCTCCTCTTCAGCCCAAACCAGCCTTGGTGGGTGAGCCCAACCCCAAACCATGTCTTGACCTAAATTTAACCAAAATGACCCTTCCCTAATACTATTTTAATTCAACACCTTTACACATGGAAACCCTAAATTGATTGCACCAAACCCAAGAACTGACTTCCCTGGATCCGATGGTGACCTAAGCAAGGCCGACAGCTACCTTGGCTGCCGGAGAACACCATGGCTAAGGAGGAGCAATGAGTTAAAACCAAAGTTACACCCAACTAAGCTGGCTCAACCCAATTGGATTGTTTGTCCTTTCTTCCCTCCACCTAAGCAACCAAAGCCACCCACTGGTTGACCCAATTGCAGCCGTCAAACCCCTCTATTTAAACTCACCCTCCATGATTAAGGGGAGAGAGGTAGAAATTCCTGGGGGAAACTCTATCAAATTGTTCCCAGAGCTTCTTCAAATCCACTTGAGTCCAATCCAACCATCCTCCAACCCTCAAACCCACTACTAGAGCTCAATTTTGGAGCTCAAAATCAAGCTCAAAACATGACATCCCTCTAGAATCCACCAAAGTTTAATTAATCGCACCCACACCATACCATGAGCGAGAGAAGTAGACCCCCCATAAAAGCCCCATCACTTGACCAACCTAGCATAAACTTTGATCAACACCCCAAATTGGCCTCGATTGATTTCATACCTAGGCATTTCACCATGGATCAAGGCTTCATCTAGGAGCTCTATAGACTAAACTTAAACTTTTGGAAGCTCCCAATTGAGGCCACACCTCTTGGGAAATGGTATGGAACTCTCCCATTAATTATTTATGCTCATAGACTCAATCTAAGACTTGATTAACCTTATGGATGTGTTTATCTTGTCGAGACAAATTGATAGGAAAAAAATGGCACTTGATTTGGTGAATATCGAGCAAGATATTAAGGTTTGAAGTTTAACGGCTCTCAGGCTAGGGACTTGGGGATGATGAACAGATGTCGTTCGTTTCTGCGTGTATCGAATGGATGCTCTGAATCATGCCAGACAGATGGACATTTCAGCATGACATTTCACGGAACAACTGTATTTCTTATATGGATTCTCCATTTGCATTGACATTTCACCATGACATGATTTTTGGGACTTTAATTCTCTCTATTATGAGGGATCTTCCCTAATTTTTCCATGGTCAGGGGAGATCTCTAGGCATAGATCTTTATTTTTTAAATGTATGAAGTGTATTTTGATAAAATAATTATATAAATTAAAATATTGATCGGAAAAATACAAAACTTATTTTGGTAGGTTCACTGTGGTTAGAGGACCCTAGGGAAAATATAAACTTGGTTTAACCCTTTAAACATAATCCTAATTGTCACCGACCCCTAAAAATGAAATAAAATTAAATTGGAGTAATTAAAAATGTAAGTGGCATGAAAATCATTCTCCACTAGAATTTAATGACAGAAGAGCTCCCAATAAAATTTTCAAGCCAGTTGGAATTAATTTGACCATTAAAATGGATTAATTAAGTGAAATGACATTTTTGGCACTAAAATAATTATAATAATTAAAATACAACTCAAAAAAATCACCAAATTGGTTTAGGGAGCTCCTTATGACTAGAGGTACCTAAGAAAAATAAAAGTATAATTTAAATAAATACTTTATTTTTAAGCTATTTTTAAGTATTGAAATAATTAAAAATTAATTTAAAATCATAAAAATCTCATAATTGTGAAAACACACGAAAAATGTCACATTTGGCTGCTTGATCACTTGGGACCAATCAAAATAATTTTCCTAATTTTCTAAGTCAAGATATTAATTTTTAAAGGCTTAAAATGGATTCTCTTTAATTTTCCACTTAAAGAGTTCTAATAATTAAAGTATAATTTACAAAATTATGAAATTTGTTTCTCTAAGCTTCCTAAACTTAGAGAGATTTAAGAAAAATATAAAATTTAATTTTTCATATAAATAATATTTTATATTTAAGTAATACTCAAAATAAACAAATAATTATAATAAATAAATTAAACCTCTAAGTTATAAAAATTAGTCCAATTGGTCCTTTGACCTAAATGAACCTCCAGTAATTTTCTTAAGGTCAAAAGAATTGTTTTGGTTGAGTAATTAAATTTTAATTAAAAATCTCTATTTTTTCATTAAAAATAATTATAAAATTAAATAAATTTAGAAAAAATCACATTTTCTCCTCTTATATTTTAATTAACCCATGAATGGGGTAACATAAAAAATTTTAAAGTCATTTGAGTTTGATTTAATGAATTATGAGGTGTTAGGGCCTTGAAAGGCTAAACAGTAATTTTAGAGTTTAAGCTTTAATTAGTATTCAGGTTTAACCAAAGGGCAAATGGGTAATAAATGATCTTAATAAATTTGTCTTGATGATTGAAATATGAAAGGGGCAAATGGTAGGAACCAATCTCACTTTGGTCTCATTAAAGATAAATTTGTAATTTTCAAATTGATGAAATTTGGAAGAAAAATTAAATAAGAAGATATTAAGGTTTGACTTTGGAAGAGCATAACCCACTGACTTAAAATCCCAACTAATGGTTGTGAAAAAATTTATGACACATGATAAGGATTAAAAATAGAGATATTTAAATTTTTCTAAAAAATACAAATCTACCCATTAAGTGTTAAGAGCTTAGTAGTGAATTAGGTTTAATCAAAATTTTATCTAATGAGGTTTAGAAAATGACCTATAATTAATTTGAAACTTTAAAAGACTACAAGCCCATCTTTAAACAACAAGCCGGCTAAGTTTCTTAATTAAACCAAATTGCCCTTAAGGGCCTTTACCCTTATAATTCATAAGTGAAACATCATGTGATGTTTACCCCACTTAATGGAAAAATCAAAACATTAAAGTTCACTGAGCATAAGGGTATAAACTGGGTAAAATACATAGCAAACATAATAAGACCAAAATGAACTCAAGATGATTCGAGGGACTGTGAAATTTTTAGGGTATTTGTTGACCTCACTTTTGGTTGAGGTTTAATTTTCCCTCTTCAGCTGCCTAAGGTCTAGTCATACGAATTTCCTGTTGATTATTCTTAAAAAACTATAAAAGGATCCCTCACATTTAGAAATTTTAAACTCTTTCTTGCTCAACTCAAAGTCCCACATATTGGTCTTAACCTCAAGCTCTTAGTAGGTGGGGTCAGTATGGAGAATCTCAATAAGAGTCCCCATAGGACTGTTTGACCTCAGGGTTGACCCTAGGTGTTGGTCTGGAGCTACTTCACTCACTACACTCACTATCAATTATATCCACTCACAACCCTAAACCCTAATTTGTTGACTTTGATCCCTTGATCTTTTGGGAGACTCATGTAGATGGTCCCCTAAACCCACTAGCCCTAGGCTAGGGTTTAGTTAAGACCAGTACATAGAGGACTCAAATAGGGATTTCATTGGTCCATAGCTCATGTAAGGTGGTTGATACCCCAATTCTACCAAAGTTTCCAATTTGGTCTTTTTACCCCCAAACCTACCCAAATTACCTAAACTCCCCCAGATCCCAAATTTGGCCAAAAATCCTAATTTCACCCAAAATACCCAAATTCATTCAAAAATCAGTTCAAACCATTTCAAAATACCCAAAATTCCCAAAACAACCCAAAATTACCAAAATTACAAAAATACCCCTAAATTTGCAAAAATTACAAAAATATCCTTGGCACCCCAAACCTTTCCAAAACCTTAAAAATCATCTCAAATGTCTCCAAAATCAATTTAGGCCCTTCAATTGAACCTAATTTGGCCAATATGATCATTTTGACCAAAACCCCAAATTGCCTTTAGAGGTTCAATTTCCCTAAATTCACCTCAAATGTCCATCAATTTGGCCCCAATCCCCATCAATTTCAATTCTAAACTCATGTTCATCTTTCATATGATCAATCTAAACTAAATCCAAGCCTAATTGACCCATGATTTCAGCTCAATTTTGATCTAAATCAAAATCCCCAATTTTGACCATATGACTTAGGGTCTGTTTGGGACAGCTCTTGATTATTTATAATATGCTGATAAGCAGGTTATTTTGATAATCTGATAATTTGTAGATTATCAGAATAAACTAGCTTGTTATTTGAGGCAGATTCTTCAGAACAGCTTACTGGGAGCTGTAGTTGGATAAATGACCATTTTGCCCCTGGATTTGTTAAACTGTTTGCAACAGAGCTGTATGGGATAAATATCCATCTCATTTCCCTAACACCCAACACCAAAATCATCCCCCAAGCACCATCCCTAGCACCCAACACCATAAAAGTTAAAATGGTGGTATTTTTTTAATGTCATATGCATATAAATATAAAAAAGTAAAATTTAGACGTTAGATATTTAAATACATATGAAGTAGGTGGTATGCATGTAAATGCGCAAAAAATAAAATATGATTTCAATATTCACTGAATTTTTCATGCATATGAGTCCAATTTATAGGCTTCAAAGAAACCAAACACATAAAGTACACAAAATCTATAAAATTTTACTAGAATAAAAAAATTTAATTAAATCAAATGCCAACAATTCCCAATAATTCCAATTCCTTAATTGTATTTAGAATCTAACAATCTAAGAAAGCAATTGCTGTAAAATAGAGAAGTGGTAGAAGTCTTGGCTCCAAAAGAGATAAGCTAACTAGAAATGAAACAAGCACATCAAACATCAGCTAGAGGAAAGGATGGGATGTCTGAAAAGAAATGCTGTAAAAATTGCTAAAGCTTTCTTACCACTTTAAAGATTTTCAACAAAAGCTTTCTCTTTGCAAATTTATTAGCTTAGGCAGCCTAAATCCTAACCATTGTACATCCTCAACATCTTCGTTCCTCTTCTCCCTGTGGTTTGACTGTGGGAGAGCATCAAACAATAAAGGCAGGAAGGGGATCGGGGCAGGACCGAGATGGATGGTGACTGTGAGAAGCTTTGATCTGCTTTGGACGGTGACTGAGATGGGATAGCGAGAGAATGCAGGAAGGGGATCATACGCTTGGGACGGGATCGAAAGGACTTTAGGGTAATAATCCCAAACAATACATGGAAAGCGAGATGGGAGGTGCGACCCCAAATAACAAAGAGAATGCATCTGGCAATTTCCTACCATAACATAAACATGCAAATCAAACACTTTGCCGGTGTTTTTAAAATGCCCACCGCACCAATAAGCTGCCCCAAACGGGCCCTTAATCTCACCTAATTGAACCCATAGCCTACTTAATTTGCCCTAATTTGAAACATAAACTCTTCATAACACTCCTACACACCAAATTGAACTTTTAATTGGCCTAGGAGAAGCCTCAATTTCACTTAAATTTAGCCCAAGTCCAAAAATCCCCAAATTTGCCCCAAATTGGCTGTCTCCAAATTCCACAAAACTAAATGCCCTAACCCCAAAATTGACACCCAATTTATGTTGAAAACTCTTAATGACATTCCTATGGACCATTTTGAACCATCAATTTGGACCTAGCCCAACCTAGAGCCAAGTCTAGTCCAACATACCAAAATTGACCAAAATCCCATAATCCTTCAAATTGAGCTTTCAATTGACCTTAAAATTACTTAAATCCTTCACAAAAAAATCTTCATTACAATCATCTACATAATGTTGATCAATCAATTGAGCTCAAAGTCATGACTAGCCTAACCCAAACCTAACTTTTAGCCTTTTTGACCCAAGTTGGACCCATGCACCAAAATTGACAGCCATCCTAAAGTCATTGAGTTAAGGTCTGCACAGCCACTAAAGACACCTTATTGACCAGGCTAAACCCTCTCAAACCACCCAAGTAAGCTATGGACCAATGGGTCCCTAAATTAATGGATCTTATCCCATTTTTTGGCCTTAACCAAAAATCACTTCCATCATCACTTACCATTGGGAGTAAATTATAATTAAGCCTCCCCTCTGGCTCACCTGACCTTCTAACCACCACCCTTGGCCCTGGCAACCAATTTAGTGGCTAGAAAACACCAAAATTGAGACCATCAAGCTCAAATTCAAACCTAATTTCAACCCTAGAGGCCAACTCATCCCAATGGCTCTTTAGAGCTCCTTAGCCCTCCACCTAAGCACCATTTTATACCCATCAATTAGCCCTGAGCTCCCCCCTAAGCTCCTCTATTTAATTAGCCCCTCCATGTCCAAAGAGAGGATAGTGCCAAAATCCTTGGGGAAACTCTATCCAATTGCTTTCAAACACTTTTCAAGAGCTCCTAAGCTCATTGCCACCATTTTCCCCTATTGATCCCCACTGTGAAAGCCCAATTTTGAGCTTAAAATTTTAGCTCAAACTAGGACATCTCTCCATAGTACACCAAATTTAAATTAATTATGCACACACCATCCTTAGAGCAAGAGAAGTTGATTCCCCATCAAAACCACCTTTGAAATAGCCTCTAAAGTAGCTCTAGACCAACACTTGAAATCCACCTCAATCAAAAACATACCTAGATAATTGGCCAAGGATTGAAACTTTATCCAGAGGTTCATTAGGTCCAATTGAAGCTACCACAACCATGTGATTGAGGCCTCCCCTCTCAGACAAAGGTATTGAGCTCTACCCTAGCTCGAGCTTATTTTGATTCTCCATTTATAATGGCTTGATTTCATACTTGATTAATTATATAGATGGGTTTGTCTTGAGTAGATGAAGGTTTAGAAATAGAACCCATGCGATTTGGTTGAGTCTAAACAAAGATCTTAAGGTTTTAGTGTGAACGACTTACGAGTTAAGTCACTTGGGGACGATAACGTAGAGCCGTCCGATCGCGCGTGTATCTAACCAATGGAGGAGATGAAGTCGGACGAGCGAATGGTACATGAACCGTGGGTCGTATGTCAGCTAAAGAGGATGGTAGCGTCAAATGAGAGTGTGCCGCGTGTGAGTTCGGGGCCGTCGTAGGTTGAGATGGCGCGACATGGATAAGTAGAAAATTAGGGATTTTTTGAATTATTTTAAATGCCTAAACTTCAAAAATCAATATTTTTCTCTAGAAAGAATCATAAAAATAAAAGAAAAAATACCCTCTTACTCAGTGAACAAAGGAGAATAATGTGGACTAAAAATAAAAATTATTTTCTTATTTCCTGATTTTTAATGAATTAAATACCCTCTGTTATCTTTTAATTCTCCATGACTAAACATTGCTCACCATGGCTTGAATTTTTGAGGGTTTGTTTCTCATGACAGAGGCTATGTCTTCTGATTTTACCAAGGTCAGAGGACATTCCCATGCTTCTATTCCTAATTTTCATGTTAGAGTGACCCTTTTGGCTTATTTTAATTATATAAATTAAAATATCACTTGAAAAATTATGAGAATAGTTTTAGTAGATTTCCTGTGATCAAGGGAGTCTAGAAAAAATATTGTGATGTTTTGAATCAACTTGTACATTCCTATATTTAATCAAATTCATAAACTTTATATTAATTTATGTAAATTAAATACTTACAAAAAATTGATAAAATCACTTCCACATTGTTCTTAAAAATCATTTCTATCCACTGTAAAAATTTGAAAATTATTTGACTAAGTCTAACACTATAGTTGATTTTCGAAAAGATCTTGTATTTTTGTACCAAAATAATTATAATAAATTAAATACACTTGGAAAAATTTTGAAAAGTAGTTTTCTGAGTTCCTTGTGATCATGGGCACTTAAGAAAAATAAAAGTTATTTTTGGTAAAATACTTGATTTTTTAGCTTCATTTTGGATTTAAATAATTTAAAATAATTAGAAATCCTAAAAATATCAAAATAGTTTCAAAATGTGCCTAATTGCTTTCTGATCACTTGGGACATATTAACATATTTTTTTTAATTTTCCTAAGTTAAAAAATAAATTTTAAAGGCTTAAAAGTGAATTTTCCTTATTTTTCCATTAAAATAATTATAATAAATTAATTCAAAAAATCATGAAATCTTGCGTAGGTGTTTCTTTGACTTTAGGAGACCTCTAATAACTTTTCTATAAGTACAAACTTTATTTTGGATAATTTAATAAATTAACCTTTGAATGTTCTATCTTCTAAATTTAAATAATTATCTAAATTAAATTAAAATTTTGAGAGGTCAACATGTTCTCCTCTAACATTATAATTACCTCATGAGTATGACACTTTAAACCCGTAAACTCATTTGAGTTGTATTTAATGAGTTATGAGGTGAAGTGCCCCAAGGGCGAAGTGGAAATTTTAGACTTTGGTTCTCTAATCAAAATTTAGGATTAACTAAAGGGAAAATGAGTAATTTTTATCTTAATAAATATATTTGAATGTTTGAAATACAATGGGATTAAAAGGTAGAAACTCACTCACTAGCCTTGCACAACATCAACAAAACCATAATCCTCCAAATCTTCATGTGTTGAAAGTCAACTAAGATCAAAAGATTCTTGAGTAATAGGCTTAAGTCAGAAAGATGGAAATTCACTTTTCTTAAGCCCAAATTTGAGGATGGTTTGACCATTTAATAAGAATACACGTCACTGAAATCAAAATTTGATAATCACATTTTCACCTATCATGATTGTTAAAGGCTTAGTAGTGACATAGACTCGTTGTTTAAACCCAAATGATCAGATTTTGAAGATGACATAATTGGTTATTAACATCTTTAAACACTACAAGCCTGACCTTAATTGTAATCTTAAATAACCTAAACTTGCCTTAGGGGCACCCATTCACATAACTCTTAAATGAAACATCAATTGATTAATCGAGTATTCTATCCTTGAGATAATTAAATTGTCAAGTTTCACTGAGCAACAGGGTAGTCACACTTCAACCTAAGATGATTAATGGTACAATATGATAAGTTCAAAATGAACTCAGAATATTTCTAGAGATCTTCAAAGTGAACTATGGTCATGCAATGAACGTTTTGAAATCTATTGGACATTCTGAAGGGCAAATTGGACTTAGCCATATTTTTCTCTAAAATCATTTATTAGGATCTTCCAAGATTGAAAAAAATCATATCCTGACGTTTGGTAGCTAAAACTTTATCTACTCTTGCAATTTAAGCTCCTTGCAATATTATATACGTGCCTTGCAAGTACTGACCTTTCAGGTGGTGGAAAGAGAAGACTCGCCAGGTACGCTTTTACAGTTTACAGTACTGTCCTCATTATATTTTTATACTCACTAAACTTGTGTGTTAAATAATGATGTCACCCTGAATGAAAACTAAATCTGCTAGGGTAGCTATAAAACCAAAGCCAAAACTAAAATCAACCAAGATAAAATTCACCGCCACAACATTCGAAATATAAAACAACTCAAAATTTAATCACAAACAACACAAAACAACAGCTGCAACTAAATTAAGACGTATCTATCAGATGATCGAGAATCCCTCAGAGGAGGTAACCTAAGGTTACTAATGAGACTTCCCACGGTCTAAATGAAGTATGGAACTTGTTGAGTCAAGTTTAGTAAATTCATTTGGACTAAGTAAATTCGATTAAAAATAGTGGTACCGGAATGAAGGAACCGTAGGATCCTAACTAGTGTTGCTCTAATCAACTTTAATATGACTCATAATCTTTAAATGACCATGATCATAGGGACATCTAATTTGGCATCATGATTTAATACATTAAAAAACTTAAACTCCTCATGACAAGGAGCTTAAAGATAACACTGTGGGCAGCACAACCATCTTCATCAACAAGAGGATCTACAACAACACTTCTTTTCTTAGAATTAAATAACCAAGCCATGGGATTTTGAGGTTGTTGTTCATCACTACCTAAATCCTCACATCTTTTAGGCTATTCATGTGATCGTTTCACACAGATGTAAGCCCTAACAAAAAAAAATGGCAAGATGAAACATTTAAATATTTCTCCTCTAAACTGAAACCAAACAATAGGATAGCCAGGGAAGTCACTGAGGTTCTCATCTAGATCTATGACATCCCTTAGTTCTTTCTCATTTGGTCTCTACAACAAAATGTTTCAAATTTAAGCAATTCCCCTTTCATACCTCTTTGTCTGATCTCATTGAAAAGTCCTATCCTTTTGACCTCTTTGAAGATAATATTCCCTGATTTTTATTAAGAGTTTTCTTAGGTGACTTCGGTTATCTAAGATGTAATTAACTATAGGGGCTTGCCCTTATATGAAACATTTTCAAACCCAAATTAATATAAACTCTATTTAATTGTTTGTATTAAATGGTTTCTTAGACCAAACAGATGTCATATATTTCTTAGTTTATTTGATCAAGCCTCACCGTCAAGTCTTGTGTTTACTTTTAGGATAGATACAGGGTTTGAGGTATAATGCTCTTTCATTTAAACTATGAAAA
>JXCR01137805.1:146711-157765 GCA_002079205.1 Phalaenopsis hybrid cultivar | reverse complement strand
AAATGTTATATATATATAAATTAAACGCCTTCCAGAAGCGGGCGATAGAATTTTGATTCCGGTGATCGATAGCTTCCAACGGGCAACTCCTTAACCAAAAATAGTGTCGACAGTATTACTTAGGACTTTTCATGATCTTTTGGGAATCTCGAAGAAAACTTGGACTTATTATGATTTTCTCAATAGAATCATCCACAGAGATGAACAAACTGGACCCACCAGAATATAACATAGAATCTGATAGACACACCTCAAACCTATGTTTTCTATTTTTCCTGCAAAATTGTATATACTGACCTTTCAGGTGAAGGAACGAGAAGAATCGATAGGTACACCTTTAAGTTATTGCATCGCAATTTACTTTTATTTATTTGCACCTTTCCCCTGCTTATAAACTTGCATATTAAACAACAAAGTCACCCTACAAGTCAAAATTAAAACTTTTAGGATAATCACAAAACTGAAACCAAAATAAAATTAAGAAATCAAAATAAAATAAGATAAGATACACTGCCACAAAAGTTAAAATATAAGACAACTCAAAATTTAATCTCAAAGAAAACAAAATAAAAAATGTAACTAAATTAAAATATCTATATTGGATGATTGGGAATCTCTTAGAGGAGGTAACCTACGGTTGCTAACAAGATTTTTCCATGGTCTAAATGAAAGTTTGGAACCCATTAAGTTGAGTTTAGTAAATTCATTTGGCCTAAGAGAATCTAAAGAAAAATAGTGGTGTCAAAATGAGGGAACCATAGGATTCTAACCGGTGTTGCTCTAACCAACTTTAATATCCCCATAATATTTAAATAAACATAATCTTATGAAACATTTGATTTAACATCAAGACTAGACACATTAGAAAACTTAAACTTGCTACGATGAGGAGCTCAGAGCTAGTACTGTGGGCAGCACGACCATCTTCAACAATAAAACATGTCTACATCAGTTAAACCATTCCTTTGAATTAAACAACAAGCTATAGGATTTTGAGGTCGTCCGCTTGATGTGACATAAATCCTCAACTTTTATTTAGGCCTTTGAATGGCTCTACTGTAGATGTAAGTCCTAACTCGCTTTAGGATTTTGAGGTTGTCGTTCATCACGACCTAAATCTTTATATCTTCCAAGCTATTTGTGTGATTGTTTCACATGGATGTAAGCCCTAATTGATAAAATTGGCAGGATGAAACACTTAAATATTTCTCCTTTAAAATGAATCTAAATAGTAGGACAACTTGGGAAGTCACTGAGGTTCTCCTCAGGATCTGTGGCATCCTCTAGTTCTTCTTCCTTTGGATTCTAAAATTAAATGTTCCAAATTTGAACCATTCCCTTTTCACACCTCTTTGTTTGGTCTCTTGAAAGACCTATCCTTCGAAATTCTTGAAGATAATATCACTTAATTTTTATCTAGAGTTTTCTTAGGTGACTTCGGTTATCTAAGATGTATTTAACTATAAGAGCTTGCCCTTATAGGAAACTTTCAAGAACCCATCTTAATATAAACCCTACTTAATTTTTTCTATTAAATAGAGGAACTTGTCGGTCAACATAAAAATGATTTTCACAGACTTAAATGGATGTCATATATTTCTAAATTTTTTTGATTGAGCTTCACTATCAAGTTATGTGTTTATCTTTTGAGATAGATACATGGCTTGAGGTGTAGTGCTCTTTTATTTANTGTATGATTGTGTCATACAAGTGTAAGCTCTAAATAATAATAAATAGCAGGATGAAACCTTTGATAATTTTCTCCTCAAAATCGAAACCAAATCATAGGATAGCTACGGAAGTCATTGAGGTTACTCTCAGAATTTGTGACAACCCCTAATTTTCTCCTTTTGGATTCCATAAAAATGTTCCAAATTTGAGGCTCTCCCATTTGACACTCCTTGGTTCGATCTTTGAAAAGTCCCACCCTTTGAAATTCTTGAAGATAATACTTTTTGATCTAAATCAAGAGTTTTCTTAGGTGACCTCAGTCATTTAAGATGTAACTAACTATAGGGGCTTGCCTTTATCAAAAACTTTAAGAGCCCAACTTACAATAATCCCTATCTAATTTTTCATATTAGATAGATGAACTGTCGGTCAACATAAATGGTTTCGTAGATTAAAACGTTTGTTATAAATTCTTTAGTTTATTTAATCGAGCCTCACCGATAAGTGATATGCTATNATCAAATTGACCCCATATTTTTCATAGTTTAAATGAAAGAGCACTCTACCTCAAACCCTGTATCTATCCCGAAGGATAAACATAAGACTTAAGGAAGAGACTCGATTAAATAAACTAGGAAATGAATGACATCTGTTTGGTCTGCAAAACCATTTTATTTGCCGATAAGTTCCTCTATTTAATATGAAGAATTAAATAGGGTTTATATTAAGCTGGGTTCGGAAAAGCTTCCTATAAGGACAAACCCCTATAGTTAATTACATCTTAAATGACTGAAGTCACCTAAGAAAACTCTATATAAAAATCAAGAAATATTATCTTCAAAGAGGTCAAAAGAATAGGACTTTTCAACGAGATCGGACAGAGAGGTGTGAAATGGGAATGACTCAAATTTGGAACATTTATTGTAGAATCTAAAGGAGCAAGAACTGGGGGATGTCATGGATCCGAGGAGAACCTCAGTGACTTCCTAATCTATCCTATTATTTGGCTTCAATTTTGAGGAGAAATTATTTGAATTTTTCATTCTGCCAATTTTATTAGTTAGGGCTTACATTTGTGTGAAACGATCACACAAATAAACTGGAAGATGTGAGAATTTAGGTCGTGTCAAACGTCAACCTTGGAATCCTAAGATGAGTTAGGGCTTAGATTGTACAGCAGAACTGTACAAAAGCCTAAATATAAGGTGAGGATTTATGTTGCATAAGCAAACAACCTTGAAATCCTATGGCTTGTTATTTTAGTTCTAAGGAAGGAAATTGGTTTAGCTGGGGAAGACTGGTTTTGCTATTAAAGATAGTCGTGCTGCCCATAGTGCTAGCTCCAAGCTCCTTACCGTAACGAATTTAAGTTTTCTAGGGTGTCAAGTTATGATGTCAAATCAGATGACCCTATGGTTGAAGTTCTTTAAATGTTATGAGGCATGTTAAAGTTGATTAGAGTGACACTGGTTAGGATCCTACGGTTTCCTCATTCCGGTATTTTCTATTGGATTCACTTAGTCCAAATGAATTTACTAAACTTAACTTAATGAGTTCCATACTTTCATTTAGACCGTGAGAAGTCTCATTAGCAACCGTAGGTTACCTTCTCCAAGGGATTCCCAATAATTCGATAGAGACATCTTAATTTAGTTGAAGTTGTAGTTTTATGTGATGTTTGTGATTAAATTTTGATTTCATTTAAACCATTGGAAGCCTCGTTAGCAACCGTAGGTTACCTCCTCCGAGGGATTCCCGATCATCAAGACTGTGGGAAGCCTCGTTAGCAACCGTAGGTTACCTCCTCTGAGGGATTCTCGATCATCAGATAGAGACGTCTTAATTTAGTTGCAATTGTAGTTTTGTGTGATGTTTGTGATTAAATTTTGAGCTGTTTTATATTTAAATTTAGTTGAAGTTGTGGTTTTGTGTGATGTTTGTGATTAAATTTTAAGTTGTTTTATATTTCGAATTTAGTTGTAGTTGTTGTTTTGTGTGATGTTTGTGATTAAATTTTGAGTTGTCTTATATTTTAAATGTTGTGGCAGTAAATTTTATCTTGATTGATTTTAATTTTGGTTTTGGGTTTTGGTTTTGTGGTTATCTAAACAGTTTTGGTTTTCATGCAGGGTGAAATCGTTGTTTAACCTGCAAGTCTTGTAGGTTTAAAAGTACCGTGTGGAAAGTATAGAAAAAGACGGTACTGTAAACTATAAAAGCGTACCTGGATGGTCTTCCTGTCATCTCTAGCTGAAACTCAAAATGCATGTAAGGGCATTTTATGTAAAGCAGGAAAAATAAGGCTCCTAGATTAAATCTTGGTGAGTCCTTATTGGTTTGATTAAGGATGATTTTTTTAAGAAAAATACATCAAGTTTAGTAGACCTTTGAGGTATCCAACAGGTCAGGAGAGAAAGGCAGGTCCATGCTTTCCCCTCACTATCTGGTGAAAAGTCTCAAGCTCATTTAAACTTATTATGTTGCTTAATACTCCATCATGTTTAATGAACATTGATGTTTCAATTATCCTTAAGAGTAGGGTAATTATCATTTATCATTCAATTTGAGAATTATGCAGGTGAAGACCCTTAAAGGGGGAAGTTAGTGTTATTAAGACACTTAGAAAATTTTGGTTTTAACTTGGGCTTGTAGTGTTTCAAAGGTGTTCAATTTTTATTCGCTTTTCTCTTCCTCATTTAATCAAATTTGATTTAGCTTAGGTCACTACTATGCCCTTAAGATCCTGGTGGATGTCTTAGTCATTTTGAAAGAGACTAAATTTTAAGTGATAATAATTCATCATCAAAACATTTGAATGTCACTTGAACACCGAATAAAGATATTAAATTAGTGAGTTATTAACACTAAAAACTATACCCCTAACTCTAGGAATATTTAATTTGGTAGACTCCCAAATTTTAATCATCTATGAAATTTTAGATTTATCTTTAATTGGAAAAGTGAGATTGGTTTCTACCAATTAATACCTTGTGTTTCAATCATCCAAATATGTTAATTGTGATCAAAGGTTGCCCATTTCCCTTTATTGAATTAAGCCTAAATGTTAATTAAGGCTAAATTTCTAAAATTACACTTTTGCCCCTAAGACTCTAATTNATCAAAGGTTGCCCATTTCCCTTTCTTGAATTAAGCCTAAATGTTAATTAAGGATAAATTTCTAAAATTACATTTTTGCCCCTAAGACTCTAATGCTTCATAATTCATCAAATTTAATTTAAATGACTTCAGGCTTTGCATCCCACCTTACTCATGGGTCAATTACAACATTAGAGGAGAAAATGTGATTTTTCAAATTTTAATTTAATTTATACATTTATTTATATGCAAGAAATATGATTTTTGAAATAAATTCCCTAACTTGACCAAGGAAAAGCCTAATCCCTTGAAGAAGTAAAGTTAGACCAGAGAATCATTGGGGCCAAATTTCATGATTTGTTGAGTTTTATTTTAATTATTAGAATTATTTCAAGTTCTTGAGTATTTATTAATTAATAAATGTTTTAAATTTGGAAAATTAAGTTTTATATTTTTATTAAATATGTCTAAGGTCAAGGAACCCATAGAAATAAATTTCACATTTTTTTGATTTTTCTTTGAATTTATAGAATTATTTTAGTGAAAATCCTTTTTTAGCCTTTAAAAATTTATTTTAAGCTTCAAAATTCAATTTCTTCACTTAGAAAATCAGAAAAAATATTCCAATTGTTTCTAAGTGCTTAGGAAACAATTTAGAATATTTTCATGAATTTTCTTATTTTTGTGATTTTATCATTTTTTAGTTATTTAAATATTGAAGAAAGGCATAAAAATGGAATTTCTATTTTGATTACAAATTTATTTTTATAAAATTCATCTGATCACAGAGAACTCCAAAAACTAATTTTTATAATTTTTTGAGTTATATTTAAATTGTTAAAATTTATTTTAGTGTTAAAAATGGGATTTAACTTAGAAAATCAATTTGAGTTATCAAATGAGCTCGAAGTATTTTGAAATTTTTATGGGGAGTTCTCTAAGCTTTGAATCTTATTAGAGATTAAAAACCAAGTCATTTAGATGTTTAATTTTACCAACTTAAATTTCTTTGTGTTTTAGGGTTTGGTGAAAGTTAAGGGTATTCTTAATGACTTAACCCATGAAATATTTTTCAAAGGGTTCTCTGGCCACACTAAACCCTCCAGAATTTTCTTAGAATTTTCTAAGCAACATGCTAATTTTTATGATTAATTTATGCAAATAATAGACATAAACTTGAAAACTGTGGATCTCTATCTAGAGGTCTCCTCTAACTTTGAAAAAAATCAAAGAATGTTCATCAAGAAAGAGGCCAAAATTTCAAANTGCCCATTTCCCTTTCTTGAATTAAGCCTAAATGTTAATTAAGGCTAAATTTCTAAAATTACACTTTTGCACCTAAGGCTATCATCTTCATAAACTAGATAGGAAACAAAAACTTTAGATTTATGGTGATACCTGGCATAACTTAAAAGGAGGAGGCTTCTATGGAGGATTCTAGAGAGTTGGTCAAGAGCCAAAATGAAAATTATGGGAGAAAGAGGATCGCCTTGTTTAAAACCTCTTGAAGTAGAAAAATAACCCCAAGTTTGCCCATTAGTAAGAACAAAATGGGTGTTGTCCTTAAGCCACGTATGTATGAGAATACAAAAATCATTTGAAAAGCTTCTAGTAGAAAGAACATCAAAAATGATGTCCCAACAAATTGTGCCATAGGCTTTCCTAATATCTAATTTATAGATTAGATTGCCACCCCTATAGGGTTTATCCAAATACAGAAGGAGCTCTTGAGCAAGGAGCACATTATCAGTGATAGGTCTGCCCTTCACAAAGGCAAACTGGTTCTCATAAATAAGTCTACCAAGATGGGGCTGGAGTCTGCCAACAATGATCTTGTTGATAAGTTTACTGATGACAGAGTGAGACTAATAAGTCTATAATCATTCCAATTCTTCTGGACAGATGATTTAGGGATGAGAACAGTACTAGAAGCATTGAAGTATTGAGGGATAGAGGAGCCCTGGAAGAAAATTTGAAAAGCAACAACCACCTCATCTTTTATGATATCCCAAGATTTCTTGTAAAAATCAGAGGTAAAGCCATCAGGTCCAGTAGTTTTAGAGCTATCAATAGATTGGAGCGCTTGCCAAATTTCTAGTGCAGTAGAAGGGTGATCCAGAGTAAGAATAGAAGTGTAGGAAAATTCTTCAGTAGAGTAAATGTTTTGAATAGGTACTCCTTGGATATCAAGTTGAGTTAACATCTGTTGAAAATAAAAGACAAAATCAAGTGCAATGGTTTTATTTTTAGAAAGCCATATTCCTTCAGAATTCTGAATGTTGTGAATAGTATTACATTATCTTCTGTACTTAATACAAGCATTATAAAACTTGGTGTTTCTATCCCCTTCCTTGAAGTGACTTATGGCAGCTTTTTGCTTTAAAAATTTATCTTGTTTGTCAATTGCAATAAGTAGTTTCTCTTGAGCAGCTAATAATAAAATCTCTTCCTCACCATCTGCTAAAATAGTCTTCTCCAACTTTGGCACCTCCTTTTCAGCAGAATCCACAACAACAAAAACATTTCCAAACGAAGTCCAAGATTAGAGAAGTGTGCCAGGCATCAGTCTAAGAAAAGAAGGATGATTGAACCACATATTTAGATACCTAAAATGAGGAAGTGAGCAAGTAGACTCAATAACAGTGATGGATATTAACAGAGGTCCGTGGTCTGAACCTGCAAGGCTTAAATGAGTAACAAAGGTATGTAAGAAATGCTGACACCATAAATCATTTACCAAACTTCTATCAAGTCTCTCCCAGATAGCCCCTCTTTTCTAAGTAAATTCTGGCCCCTTGATACAAATATCAAATAAGCCAGACTGAAGGATGTTGTCAGAGAAGAGATTCAATTTGGCTAAATTGGGGGGTCTTCCACCAGACTTTTCAGCAGAGGTAGCAATGCAATTAAAGTCTCCACCCACTAGCCAACAAGAAGTCATATTATTACTAATATTTTGCAAAAAAGACCAAAGTTCCCTTCTATTAGTTTTGGTACAACCAACATATACAAAGGTGGAAAGTCCATTGTGACCATAGGTTTTGAAGGAGAGGTGGACAAATTGAGGATGATCAACCTGAATATCCCAAATGATCTCCTTTCTACAAAAGATCCATATTTTATTATTTGTGTTAACAAAATGTGAAAAACCAACAAATCTAGAAATGATTTGCTATGGATTTTTATGAACCAGTGGTTCTAAAATGGCAATGCACTAGAGTTTGTGTTTTTTATTGAGATGTAAAATTATTTTCATGGAAGAGGGGTGAGCAATGCCCATAACATTCCAAGAAAAAAAATTAATCATGTTGAGAAGGTGGGTGTAAGGAGGGCTGAGATCTAGATCTAGTTCTCCCCCTGTTAAATTGGGTGGGTGACTTCCTTTGAGAGGTTTGAGAGCTACCAGTATTATATGTATCTGCTAAAGTTTTCTTCTCTTCCAAAGTGGGTTTCATTTCTTCCTTACCTTCTAATCCTGCTAATATTTCTCCAATAGTTGATTCTTCTCTACCATCAATTCCTCAGATGGTCTTCCAAAATCCTTTGAAGTAACTAATGAAGTGCTTGCTACCTTTTCATGCACAGATTTACTGGATTGTGGAGGAAGCGCAATGCTGCATTCCCCTTTTTCTAGTTGTGGACCAACAAGGGGTATAGGATCAGAGGTTTTCTTGGAGGNCGAAGTGACAATAGTTCTTTTAACATGCTTCCCAAGATATATATATATATATATATATATATATATAAGAAAGAGCAACATATGGCTCCTCACATGTTAATCAACAAAAAATGTTACAAGAAAATAAAGAGAGGATCCTCCGCTACCAAAAACACAAAAAATATTACAATACTCGCTCAAAATATGTGGGTTCCTCATCTACAAGACAACTTGACACAAAAAAAATCCCGAAAACAACACTAATACCAACATCAAAAGTATACCCAACACAAGAGAAGTATACCTAAAAGTCTATAAGTGTAGCAAAAAAGAAACCAACAACCAAGAGGATAGGATCTTTGGCTGTAGAGCTCCCCGCAGCGATGTGGAATAGTATATGCAAAATCTCCGGAAGATACCTGCACAAAAAAGGAGAAACTCCATGCCAAAAGAGCATCAAAGTGATAAATCTATGAGCCATAAAAAGGTAGAGCTTCAAGCCGAGGTAAATGACAAAAAAGCCAAACAGTTGGGGACCTACCCCACCCTATTCGAAACCCCAAACACAAACCATGTAGCTGAAATATGAACGATGGAAAGCTTCTTTAAAATCCCATAACTCATGATGTCGCAAGGGCAATGAGTCCAAAGAACAAAAACATGAAATAGAAAATAAATCTCCCTAACATCTGCAGATATAGAATGGTTCACAAACTCCAAACCAAAAAAACCAAATTGGAGTAGAGATTGTCATGCTTAGTAAATAAAATAGGAAAACCACCAGACAAGAAATATCAATCATCAACGTTCCGAACATAAGAGGCATCCAAAGAGTCACCATTCATCAGGAATTTAAGAGGAGAGGGCAGAGTCATACCAACTATAACATTATAGGCCGTCACCCTAAGTTGGGCAGCCCAATTAGCTGCCCTATTACCTTCCCAATGAATAAAATTCTAGGTAACAGAGATAGTAGAGGAGAAACATTCAATATGATTTATATAGTAAGCAATGTCCCAAATCACCTGCTTACCAAAATTTAAGATATCAAAGAGTAGCTTGGAATCAATCTCAATCTCAAGATTACACCAATTCAAAGATGCTGCAATAGTAACAACCATCAAAATCACATAAGCTTCAGCTTCCAAAGGTGAAGCAGCAAAAGAAGGAGAAGAGAAAAAGAGAATACAGTTACCCTTATCATTTCTCGCAACTCCACCAAAACCAACACTAACAGGGTTCCAACTCCCATCCGTATTAATTTTCATCCACCCAATAGGAGGCGGATGCCATCTCACTAATAATGGTAGATGTGACAGAGTCGTCCTACCCAGAGAAGGGTGTACAAGAGAGTCGAAAAAGGTAATACCAGAGTAAAAACCAACCTTCATACCACTAAACTTAAAAATTCTAAGAGTAAAAGCTATAATTTTGGCAAAAATATTAGAGCAAAGAGCCTTGCCATTATCATGCCTTATATAATTCCAAGCCATTCAAAGGAACTAACAAATAATGTAAGGATAGATCTGAAAAAAGTGATTGCGCCTTCCATCCGGGTTACATAAATAGGTGGTGGAAATTAAGCCCGTAGCAGGATACATAGCGGTACTAAACCAACGACCCCCCATCTTCTAGATTTGTAAAGTGAAAGGGCAAGTGAAAAATAAATGCTCCATAGTTTCCTCATCAACATTACACATCACACAACGGGAGGCTAACCTCAGACCCTTGAGCTTAAAGATATCATCATAAGGGAGTAAATGATGAAAGATCCTCCAAGCCAAAAAAAACATAGAAGGAGTAAGAGCACGATTCTAAATACTATTCCCCTACAAAGTAGTCTGAAAACGATGAGACGAATGATAAATAGTTTTTGAAAAAAAAAATCATTAGAATTCATCTTCAACATGGGAGTGTCAGACTTATGAAGATCAAAAGGAATAATAGAAATATAGTTAGCAACATCAGCCCCCACCAGCTGAGTGAGGACAGGGAGGTTCCAGGAAGCATTCATCCAACCAAGAATTATGCCAAAAGAATAAATTTTCGCACCGCAAATCCCAAAAAATGAAGTCCTTGGCCCATTCTCTCATTTGAAGGAGCCTTTTCCATAGCCTGGAATCACCTTTCCTCCACCTAACATAAGTCGTGTGATAGTGCTTACAATACTTCTCATGTAAATAAATAGCCCATAAAGAGTTAGCACTCCAGAAGTTGAGCCAGTGCTTAAACAAATTAATACAATAGTGTGATGGAGTTGTTTGAAACCCAAACCACCGACATCAGCAGGTTTACAAACCTCCTTCCAAGAGCACCACCGCTTACCTGAGTGATCACCCGCCCACAAAAAAATATTAAAACACCTTTCAAGAATATTTTGTGTTCTTTTCTTAATGTGTATGACTTGTAAAACATACAAAGGCATACTCTACACAATGCTCCTAAGTAGGGTAATACGACCCCAAAGGAAAGAAGCTTACTTTTCCAGTCCAACATCCGTTTTCTTATTTTCTCCACAACTTCATCCAACTGAGTCTGTCTAATCTGGCCCTTGAGTAAATTAACTCCTCAGCTCTTTTGATATATATACATATATATATATATATATATATATATATATATATATATA
>JXCR01137805.1:119962-146322 GCA_002079205.1 Phalaenopsis hybrid cultivar | reverse complement strand
TAGAAACAATGATGATAAGGAATGGGAAAATTTTCTCCATGTAAAAGAAAAGCTAGTTGTGCTGGAGGTATAATCCCTACCGAAATCAGCTCTATATTCCTCCCCATTGCAACTAAACAGTAAGCTGTACTATTGCCTTCTCTAAGAATATGTTGAAATTTAATTCTACCATTGTTCACGAAACACTTAAGTTTATTTAGCCATCTGATAATATGCCAAGGGGGAGCTTCTTCTTTTCGCAATATCCTGATACAAGTGCTGGAATCAAATTCTACAATCAGATTTCTGATGTTGCATTAATGGGCAAGGTTATAGCCCAATAAATGGCTATCATCTCGTTTCTAGTGCATCATAAGCCTAAGATGGAGAAGAATAGTAAATAATACACTTCCCCTTAGAGTTTCTAAAAATTCCCCCAACACCAAAAAACTCCTTATAAAAACTACCATCGGTATTGACCTTCAGCCACTGATACACTAAAAATATACGCATTTTTACACCCATATTTTATACCTATTTTTGATGATATTGCACTTTAATGGAATGTATGTTGATGTTTTCTAGTAGGTTATTGATTGTTAGGGCTTAGAGCAAAAAGAAAGCAAAAAGGATGAAATTTGGAGTCAAAATGACGTTTTTGAAGAAATGCTTAGGCCGGCAGCGCCGACGGCGCAGAAAAAATTAACGCGGAGATTTTTGACTTAGCACTAACGGCACCAAAGGCAGTGCAGACCCCATTTCTAGAAGGTTCGTGTATTTAGATAATTTTTTTGAAGAGTTTTTGGAGGCACCTCTTAGAGAACCGACCTTGGGCTCTATTTGAGGCCGAATTTCATCAGAAAAAGTTCTCCTCTACATTTTTCAATCCTCTACTTTCATTTTTTTCACTACATCATTCCATTCCACTTCCTTATTAGAGTTAATTGGTGATTTTAGTTTCATATTTTAGAGTTTTTGTGGTGAGATTTAGCGTGAAACTTTCTGTAAGAGTGTTGGAGAAGGAGAAAACTGAGAGATATCTTCTTCCTACATTTCTAAGGAAAGGCTACAAAGGATTTGCTTTGAGAAATAGTTTTTAGATAAGGATTGTTTGTTTATTAGTGTTGTATGAACTTTCTTTTATATATGAAATTTATGTTTTGTTATTTCTTTCTCATGAAATCTGAGTAGTTCCGTCTATCTTTCTCCCTACTCTCGGATATGGTGAAATGAAGAGATAATATGAATGTACCATTATTAAATTGTAAAATAAATTGTAATAATTTTTCAACTCCAAACTTAATTTACTTTTAAATATGGTCAACTGAATTGTTAAAATGTGTTGTGAAACACATGATCCGAGAAATGGAGTATGGGTTCTACAAAAGAGTAAGGATCACATTTGATCCCATGAAGGAGAACATCATTTATAAAATTAAGTGAAAATAAATAAGGAAATATTCTTTGTTGGGTGTAGAATTGGAAAACCTTTAGGGTGACAGACAAAAATCTTCAATTCAGTCTTAGTGTTTAAAAACTGAAGCGAGAGCTAGCCTTCAGGTGAAGGNATTATTAAAAAATAATAAAAAAAATTAAAAATAAAAAATCCTAAAGGAAATATTTTTATTAGTGTTTTACTTTGCTTGCTTTATTTGTTTATGTACCTTACGATTTAAAATTAGAACGTACTATTAGAAAAATTTGAAAACAACAAAGAGAAATTAAAAATTTACAAAAAATGACGAATAACTTAGATAATCCAATAAATGAAAATCGACAAAGACCTTTAAAAGATTATATGAATCCGACAGTAGATGAACTTCACTTGACTATTCAAAATCCTGATGTTGCTGCTAATTCATTTGAGCTTAAACCTGCTATTATCCAAATGGTATAAAATAATTAGTTTGGAGGATCACCTACCGAAGATGTTAACTTACATCTTGCTAGTTTTCTTGAAATTTGTGCTACATTTAAATATGACAGAGTGTCTAATGATGCTATTAAGCTTAGACTTTTTCCTTTTTCATTAAGGGATAAAGCCAAGGCTTGGTTAAATTCGTTAGCACCTGGATCTATTAGAACTTGGTGAGAACTATCAAAAAAATTTCTTGGCTAAATATTTTCCACCCTCGAAAACCGATAAGCTTAGAAATGATATTACATCTTTTTGTCAGTTTGAAGAGGAATCGATATATGAAGCCTGGGAAAGATTTAAAGTTCTTCTTAGAAAATTTCCACATCATGCTTTACCAGATTGGCTAATAATTTAAATATTTTACAATGTATTAGTAAGATGACTGAGATATATTATAGATGCTACTACGAGCGGATCACTAATGGATGAAGCATATTCTTTAATTGAAGAAATGACTACTAATAATTTTCAATGACCCTCTGAAAGAGTAAATCCTAAGAGAGTAGCTAATATTCATGATTTTGATGCAATGTCTCTTTTGGCATCTCAAATTGCTACTATTTCTAAAAAAGATTGATCAAATGGGAATAAATTATTCTCAAGTACCACCAGTATTAGAGGAAAATTCACTAAAACACATTATTGATACTCAATCATCTTA
Organism: Phalaenopsis hybrid cultivar; assembly: GCA_002079205.1. Classification (NCBI taxonomy): domain Eukaryota; kingdom Viridiplantae; phylum Streptophyta; class Magnoliopsida; order Asparagales; family Orchidaceae; genus Phalaenopsis; species Phalaenopsis hybrid cultivar. The sequence continues at coordinate 143,764 of JXCR01137805.1, read as the reverse complement.
TGAAACTTTAAATGCTATAAATAATTAAAATAATAATCCCTATTCTAACCATTTTAACCCTGGATAGAAAAATCACCCTAACTTTAGTTGGAATAATTATAATAATTTGTTGAATCCATTCGAAAATTTGAACAATCAAGGAAATCCTAATTTTTTACCTTAGTATCCTCCGGGATTTAACTCCAACCCAAACCCACAAGTTAAGGAAATGAAGTTGACGATGGAAGAAGTAATATTGAACTTGGAAAGTCAAATACATAATCAAGGGGTTGCAATTAGAAATATTGAAAATTAATTAGGAGATATTGCTTCTGCACATAGTAATAAACCTTCTGGAATTCTTCCAAGTACTATGGAAGTTAATCCAAAAGATCAAAATAAAGAGCAAATTAAAGCTACTCAATTATGAAGTGGAAAAGAAGTTGAAACAAGGATCCAAAGAGAAACCGAAGTTGATGAAGAAAAGGAAGAAATGGAAAATGATGAATAGGAAAATAAACAAACACAGAGCCCTGTAGAAAAACCATTACCTCCGTTTTCTTAAAGACTGAAACACAAGAATAAAGATAAACAATTTACAAAATTTTTGGAAATCCTTAAGAAGTTAATGATAAATATTCCTTTTTTTGAAGCTTTGGAACAAATGTCAAGTTATGCTAAATTTATGAAGGATGCATTAAACAAGAAAAGGAAGTTTATAGATCTTAAGACCATTGCACTTAGTGAAGAGTGCAGTGCTATTATTCAGAAAAAGCTTCCTGAAAAATTAAAAGATCCTGGTAATTTTACTATACCTTGTGCAATTGGTGAAAAGTTTTACGGAAAGGCTTTATGTGATTTAGGAGCGAGTATCAATCTTATGCCTTTATCAATTTTTAAATGTTTAGATTTTGGAGAAATTTTCCCTACTACTGTAACTATTCAGTTAGCTAATCGATCATAACTTATTCAAAAAGAGTTATAGAAGATGTGCTAGTAAAAGTGGATAAATTTATTTTTCCTGTAGACTTTATAGAATTGGATATGGAGGAAGATAGAGAGATTCCCATTATTTTAGGGAGACCATTTCTCACAACAGAGAGAGTTATAATAGATTTGCAAAAAGGAGAATCAATGATGAGAGTTAATGATCAAGAAGTGGCAAAAGCTATAAAATATCCTGCAATAGAAAAAGATAATGAATGTTTCAGGATGGAAGTAGCAGGTTATCTAAGTAATGAGCAGTTTAAGAATAATTTGAAGATAAATTAAAGCAAGGAGAAATTTTTGATACTGAAAATTAAGTAAAAGAAGAAGATTTAGATTATATTCAGGGCAAATTTGAAGCATTAGACTTGTTGGAAAATGATAGTGAAAATCTTATTCCTTCAAGTATTAAATCACCTGAACTTGAATCGAAGTTATTACCTTCCCACTTAAAATATGTATTTTTAGAAGAGTCGTCTACATTACCTGTTATTATATCTTCTGAGTTAACTAAAATTCAGTAACAAAAGTTGATGTAGATGTAAAAAAAGTATAAAAGGGCTTTTGATTTGACTTGAGTAGATATTAAAGGAATTAGTCATTCAATTTGTATGCATAGAATTTTATTAGATGAACATTACGAACCTAAAGAGGATCCTCAAAGAAGATTAAACCCAATAATGAAAGAGGTTTTTAAAAAAGAGATTTGAAAGTGGTTAGATGTTGGAATTATATATCCTATTTCAGATAGTGCTTGGGTAAGCCCAATTCACTACGTTCTGAAGAAAGGAGGAGTGACTGTTGAAGAAAATGAGAAAAATGAATTAATATCGATAAGACAAGTAACTGGTTGGCGAATTTGCACTGACTATAGAAAACTAAATATGGCCACCAGAAAAGATCACTTTCCTTTGCCCTTTCTATATTAAATGTTGGATATATTAGTTGGGAACAAATACTATTAGTTTTGGACTATGCAATGCACCTGCAACATTTTAAAGATGCATGATGTCAATTTTTAGCAATTTTATAATGCATGGAATGGAAGTGTTTATGGATGATTTTTCTATATTTGGGACCTCATTTGAGTTATGTCTTAATAATTTAGATAAAGTTTTGGAGATATGTAAAATAATCAACCTAGTCTTAAATTGGGAAATATTTCAATTTATGGTTGCAGGAGGTATTGTTCTTGGGCATAAAATTTCTGAAAAAGGCATGGAAGTAGGTCTTGTAAAAATCGAGTTATAGAAAAATTACCACCTCCTAATAATGTTAAAGGGGTGAGAAGTTTTCTAGGACATGCTGGTTTTTACAGGCGTTACATAAAAATTTTTTCAAACATAACTAAACCCCTATGCCAACTTTTAGAAAAAGATACAAAATTTGATTTTAATGAGGAATGCATAACAACATTTGAATTATTAAAGAAAAAATTAATCACTGCACCTATAATAGTACCACTTGACTGGGAGAAATCATTTGAAATAATGTGTGATGCTATTGATTATGCTATTTGGGTTGTTTTAAGACAAAGGCATGACAAAGTTTTTAAAGGTATATATTATGCTAGTAAAACTCTAAATAATGCTCAAATTAGTTATACTACTAATGAAAGCGAGTTATTAGATATTCTTTATGATTGTTTATGTCTTTGATAAATTTAGATCTTATTTAATTGGAGCTAAATGTATAGTGCATACAGATCATCCTGCTATTAAATACATGATGCAAAAGAAGGATGATAAACCAAGATTAATTAGATGGACACTTCTTTTTCAAGAGTTTGATTTTACCATGGTAGATAGAAAGGGAAATGATAATCAAATAGCTAATCATTTGTCTAGAATAGAAATAGAAATATTAACTAATTTTGTAAATAAAATTTTAGAAAATTTCCCTGATGAACATTTATATAGTATTGATGAAATGAATGTACTGTGGTATGCTAATATAGTAAACAATATTGTAAGTGACATTCTACCACCTGATATAAAGAATCCACAATTAAAGAAATTTATCTATGATTTGAAAGACTATTTTTATAAACAATAAATTAAAGAAATTTATATATGATTCAAATTTCTATTTTTGGGATGACCCATATTTATATAAATAATGTAAAGATTCTTATTATTAGAAGGTGTGTGTCTTATGAAGAAACTCAACAGAGGATTCTGAATTTGGAGGACATTTTGGAACAAATAGAACTATATATAAAATTTTGCAAGCTTGATTTTATTGGCCTACTCTTTTTAGAGATGTTAATGAATATATTAAAACATGTGATTGATGTCGGATTTTATTGGCCAACTCTTTTTAGAGATGTTAATGAATATATTAAAATGTGCGATCGATGTCAACGATTGCAAGCTGGATTTTATTGGCCTACTATTTTTAGAGATGTTAATGAATATATTAAAACATGCAATAGATGTCAATGAGTAGGAAATATTTCTAGAAGAGACGAAATGCCTCTAAATTACACATTAGAAGTTGAAATTTTTTATGTGTGCGGATTAGACATTATGGGACCATTTATGCCTTCATTTCAAAAAAAATTTATATTACTTGCTATTGATTATATGTCTAAGTGGATTGAAGCTATTGCTGTGCCAAAATGTGAGGCTCAGAGTGTTTCTAAATTTTTAATTAAAAATATTTTTACAAGATATGGAATGCCAAGAGTAATCATTACGAATGGAGGATATCATTTTAGGAATAAGAGAATCAAAAAATTAATCAAGAAATATGATATAATGCATAGATTCTCTACTGCTTATCATCCTCAAACTAGTGGTCTAGCAGAAATATCGAATCGTGAAATGAAATGCATTTTAGAAAGAGCTGTAAATCCTTATAAATTGGATTGGTCTGCTAGACTAGATACTACATTATGTGCATATAGAACTACTTATAAAACTCTTATAGGAATGTCCCCATATAGATTGATTTTTGGAAAAACATGCCATTTACTAGTAGAATTGGAACATAAAGCATTTTGGGCTATTGAAGAATTTAATTTTAATTTAAAGGATGCTGGTGAGAAAAGGTTTTTGCAACTCAATGAAATTGAGGAGGTTAGAAATGAAGCATATGATAATGCAAAAATCTATAAAGAGAAAATGAAAATTTGGCATGATCGGAAGATTGTTAAGAAGAAATTTGAACCTGGAAAAGAAGTTCTACTATATAATACAAAATTGAGACTATTTCCAGGAAAACTAAAATTCAGATGGTTATGATCATTTAAAGTGATTAAAGTCTATCATTATGGAACTGTTGTTATTAACGATCCTAACACTAGAAAGATATTTAAAGTTAATGGGCATCGTTTGAAACGATTATTATGAAGGGCACATACCTCAATTTAAAGAAGTTTAAATGTTAAGTCAACCCAACTAAACAAATGGTATGTCGGGCTGACGACGTTAAACCAAGTTGTTTGTGGGAGGCAACCCATACTTATATTGCTATGTATTACTATTTAGTTTGTTAAGTGTCTTATATATTAGTAGATAATTTTCTTAAACAATTGCATTTATTATAAATTAAGTCAAATATTGGTATTGGAGGAAAATTTAGAATCAAATTGAATAAAAAAATGAAAATCGCAATTTTGGCCACTAGTGCCGATGGCGCCAGAGTGGGCGCCGACGGCGTCCTATATAATGGACATCAAGGTCGGCAGCGACAATCGGGAGCGCCGACAGCGCCGAGTACGGTTGGATGGTTTTAGATGACTTTTGGCGGGTTTTGGCACAATTTCACTTCATAATAACCACTTGGACGAGTTTAAAAAGGCCTACAAACATCCTTGGACACCTAGTAACTTCCTATTTTCAGATTCCATGGCTTTCAATTCCAGAAATACTTTGAGGTATGGAGTTTTCAAGAAAAGAAAGTTTATTAGTTTCGACTCGCAGAGATTATAGGATAAAGTTATTACAAGGAGGAGATTGATCAAGGAAAGAGGATTTGTTAATCATGGAGTTATTAATCCTTCTGGTATGATTGATAAAATCATTATACAAAGGTGTTGGGAAGTTCTGTGTTACACTACGTCTGCGGTTATCATACCTGTGGTGAAAGAATTTTATGCAAACTTACATGGAATTACTCAAGGTGTTGTCTTTGTACAAGGTAAGGCTGTACCATTTACTTTTGCAAGGATTAATGACATGTCTATGATAGAAAACATTCCAATCTATTATTATACAAATTTCATTCCTACACGAGATTTGATGCAAGATGTGTATAATCTTCTAATAGATGAAAGTGATATGTGGGAGATACGAGATGAAGAATATGTTAATTTCTCCACTTAATTACTTAATCCAATTTCGAAGCAATGACATTTCTTTATTGCTGCAAAATTACTCCCTACTGTGAAAATTAGTAGTCACCAAAGAATGTGTTATTTTAAATTACTGCATTCAAATGGAAAAACCCATTGATATAGGGTATATTATATTTAAATCTATTATGAGTATCCTTACTAATGGACCAATTTATGGACTTGGGCATCCATCTACCATCTTTTTGATTTGCAGTCAAGCCCAAGTTCCACATGAAAGTTGGGAAAAGACTTTATTATCTTGGGAGCCCATGAATCCTATAGATGAGAACTATTGTGGAAATGGGGAATGAAGTATTAGAAGCCATCATAGATCAATCTTCACATGCTTCAACTCCATTAATACCACCAATAGTTGGAAGTTCACTTGCTTTGGAAAAGAAATTGAAGAAAATTGAAAGGGAACTTCAGGTATTATGAATGCATTAGGAGATCTTAAATACCTTTTTGATCACCTAGATTTAAGACTGAAAGAAAATTTTGATCACACTGGAACTTTTGAAGTAGGATTAGTTCGGAAGTTTAAAGAAAATGGGTGGATCGAAGAAAATTCAACAAATCGATTCCTGTACCGATCTNTCTCATTTTACCATAGCCTCATTGTAGTGGGAATGATGCTTTTTCACATAAGAATCTCCATTACATAAACATTAATAGATTAGTATTTACTATTTTAAATTTTGAATATTTGATTTGATAATAGTTTAGAAATTTAATTTTCATTACATCTCAACAATTGAAATTAGTGACAGTGATTTCAATTGACTTTCTGTGAATTTCCTGGCAAATTTGCCATTTCCAATTTAAACCTTTTCCGTAGGATTGATATTTGGGGCTTAAATAGAAAGTTCATTATTACTTGATAATGATATATATACTTGCATAGAATCTGAATATTAATTGATTATATTTAATTAAATTTTACACAAACTATTGCAACAACAAAAAATCGGATCAAGTTTTTGGCGCCATTGAGTGGGGAAGGTAACAGTTGAATTAAATAGTTTTGATAAATTAAGGAATTTAGAGATAATATATATACCATAAAAAATTATTATTTTTTTTAAAAAAATTAAAAATAAAAAATCCAAAAAGAAATATTTTTATTAGAGTGTTTTACTTTGCTTGCTTTATTTGTTTATGTGAAATATATGATCTGAAGGTTTAGTACCTTACAATTCAGAATTAGAACGTACTATTAGAAAAATTTGAAAACAAAAAAGAGAAATTAAAAATTTATAAGAAATGGCGAATAACTTAGATAATCCAATAAATGAAAATTGATAAAGACCTTTAAAAGATTATGTTGAATCCGACAGCAGATGAACTTCATTTAACTATTCAAAATCCTGATGTTGCTGCTAATTCATTTGAGCTTAAACCTGCTATTATCTAAATGATACAAAATTTTCAGTTTGGAGGTTCACCTACTGAAGATCCAAACTTACATCTTGCTAGTTTTCTTCAAATTTGTGCTACATTTAAATATGACGGAGTGTCTAATGATGCTATTATGCTTAGACTTTTTCCTTTTTCATTAAGGGATAAAGCCTAGGCTTGGTTAAATTCATTAGCATCTGGATCTACTAGAACTTGGGGAGAACTATCATATGGCTAAATTTTTCCACCCTTGAAAACGGCTAAACTTAGAAATGATATTACATCTTTTTGTCAGTTTGAAGGGGAATCAATATATGAAGCCTGGGAAAAATTTAAGATCTTCTTACGAAGTGTCATGATATTACATCTTTTTGTCAGTTTGAAGGGGAATCGATATATGAAGCCTAGGAAAGATTTAAGGATCTCCTTAAAAAATGTCCACACTATGCTTTACCAGTACACCATGCTTTACCAGATTGGTTAATAATTCAAACATTTTACAATGGATTAGTAGGATCACTGAGATATATTATATATGCTGCTGTGGGTAGATCACTAATGAACCTTTTGATGAAGCATATTCTTTAATTGAAGAAATGACTACTAATAATTTTCAATGGCCCCTGAAAGGGTAAATCCTAAGAGAGTAGCTAGTATTCATGATTCTGATGCAATTTCTACTTTGGTATCTCAAATTGCTGCAATTTCTAAAAAGATTGATGAAATGGTAATGAATTATTCTCAAGTACCCCAGTATTAGAGGAGAATCTACTAGGACAGATTATTAATACTCAATCATCTTACGAAATTTTAAACGCTATAAATATTTGAAATAACAATCCCTATTCTAACTATTTTAATTTTGCTTGGAAAAATCACCCTAATTTTAGTTGGAATAATTATAATAATTCGGTGAATCCATCAAGAAATCTGAATAATCAAGGAAATCCTAATTTTTAACTTTATTATCCTCTGGGTTTTAACTCCAACCTTAAGTTAAGGAAAAGAAGTTGATGATGGAAGAAGTAATGTTGAATATGGGAAATCAAATACAAAATTAAGGGGTTGTTATTAGAAATATTGAAAATCAATTAGGACATATCGCTACTGCACTTAGTAACAGACCTTCTGAAATTCTTCCAAGTACTGTAGAAGTTAATCGAAAAGATGAAAATAAAGAGCAAATTAAAGCTATTCAATTATGAAGTGGAAAAGAAGTTGAAACAAAGATCCAAAGAGAAACTTAAGTTGATGAAGAAAAGGAAGAAATGAAAAATGATCAACAGGAAAAATGAACAAACACAGAGCCCTGTAGAAAAACCATTACCTTCGTTTCCTCAAAGACTGAAACAGAAGAATAAAGATAAACAATTTACAAAAGTTTTTGAAATCCTTAAGAAGTTAATGATAAATATTCCTTTTATTGAAGCTTTGGCACAAATGTCAAGTTATGTTAAATTTATGAAGGATGTATTAAACAAGAAAAGGAAGTTTACAAATCATGAGACGGTTGCACTTAGTGAAGAGTGTAGTGCTATTATTCCGAAAAAGCTTCCTAAAAAAATTAAAAGAACCTGGTAGTTTTACTCTACCTTGTGCAACTGGAGAAAACTTTTACGGAAAAGATTTATGTGATTTAGGAGCGGGTATCAATCTTATGCCTTTATAAATTTTTAAAAGTTTAGATTTGGGAGAAATTTCCCCTACTACTGTAACTCTTTGGTTAGATGATTGATCAATAACTTATCCAAAAGGTGTTATAGAAGATGTGCTAGTAAAAGTAGATAAATTTATTTTCCCTATAGACTTTATAGTTTGGATATGAAGGAAGATAAATAAATTCCTATTATTTTAGGGAGAGCATTACTCGCAACGGGGAGAGCTATAATAGATGCGCAAAATAGAGAATGATGATGAGAGTTAATGATCAAGAAGTGAAATTTAATATAGCAAAAGTTATGAAATATCCTGCAATCAAGAAAGATAATGAATTTTTCAGGATGTTAGTAGCTAATTATCTAAGTAATGAGTATTTTAAGAATGAATTTGAAGATAAATTAAAGAAAGGCTAAATTTTTGATACTGAGAATGAAGTAAAGGAAGAAGATTTAGATTATATTTAAGACAAATTTGAAGAGTCAGACTTGCTTAAAAATGATAGTAAAAATCTTATTCCTTCAAGTATTAAACCACCTGAACTTAAATTGAAGATATTACCTACCCATTTAAAATATGTATTTTTAGGAGAGTCATCTACATTGCCTGATATTATATCTTCTGAGTTAACTGAAGTTCAGGAACAAAAGTTGATAGAGATGTTGAAAAAGTATAAAAAGGCTTTTGGATGGAATTTCACAGATATTAAAGGAATTAGTCCTTTAATTTGTATGCAAAGAATATTATTAGATGAATAGTATGAACCTAAAGTGTGTCCTCAGAGAAAATTAAGCCCAATAATGAAAGAAGTTATTAAAATAGAGATTTTGAAGTGGTTAGATGCTGGAATTATATATCTTATTTTAGATAGTGCTTGGGTAAGCCCAATTTGCTATGTTCCGAAGAAAGGAGGAGTGACTGTTGAAGAAAATGAGAAAAATGAATTAATACCAATAAGACAAGTAATTGGTTGGTAAATTTTTATTGACTATAGAAAACTAAATATGGCCACAAGAAAAGAACACTTTCTTTTGCCCTTTCTTGATCAAATATTAGAAAGATTGGCTAGGAAAAAATACTATTGCTTTCTAGATGGATATATCGGATATCACCAAATTCCAATTGCTCTAGAGGATTAAGAGAAAACAATGTTTGCAAGCTCATATGGAACATTTGCTTTTCATAGAATGCCTTTTGGACTATGCAATGCACCTGCAACATTTCAAAGATGTATGATGTCAATTTTTAACAATTTTATTGAGCATGGAATGGAAGTGTTTATGGATGATTTTTCTGTATTTGGGACTTTATTTGAGTTATGTCTTAATAATTTAGAATAAGTTCTGGAGATATGTGGAAAAATCAACCTAGTCTTAAATTGGGAAAAATGTCAATTTATGATTAAAGGAGGTATTGTTCTTGAGCATAAAATTTCTAAAAAAGGCATGAAAGTAGATCCTGCAAAAATCCAAGTTATATAAAATTATCACGTTTTAATAATGTTAAAGGGGTGAGAAGTTTTCTAGGACATGCTGGTTTTTACAGGCGCTACATAAAATTTTTTTTTCAAAAATAACTAAACCCTATGCGAACTTTTAGAAAAAAGATACAAAATTTGATTTTAATGAGGAATGCATAACAACATTTGAATTATTAAATAAAAAAATTAATCACTGCACCTATAATAGTACCACATGACTGGGAGAAACCCTTTGAAATAATGTGTGATGCTAGTGATTATGCTATTGGGGCTGTATTAGGAGAAAAGCACTACAAAGTTTTTAAAGATATATTATGCTAGTAAAATTCTAAATAATGCTCAAATTAATTATACTACTACTGAAAGAGAGTTATTAGCTATTGTTTATGCATTTGATAAATTTAGATCTTATTTAATTGGAACTAAATGTATAGTGCATACAGATCATTTTGCTATTAAATATTAGATGCAAAAGAAGGATACTAAACCAAGATTAATTAGATGGATACTTCTATTGCAAGAGTTTTATTTTATCGTGGTTGATAGAAAGGGAAATGATAATCAAATAGCTGATCATTTGTCTAGAATAGAAATAGAACTATTAACTAATTTGGTAAATAAAATTTTAGAAAATTTCCCTGATGAACATTTATATAGTATTGATGAAATGGATGTACTGTGGTATACTGATATAGTAAATTATATTGTAAGTGACATTCTACCACCTGATATCAAGAATCGACAATTAAAGAAATTTATCTATGATTCGAAATACTATTTTTGAGATGACCCATATTTATATAAACAATGTAAAGATTTAATTATTAGAAGGTGTGTGCCTTATAAAAAACTCAATAGATAATTGAAAGATGTTATGATTATAAATTTAGAGGACATTTTGGAATAAATAGAGCTGCATATAAAATTTTGCAAGCTAGATTTTATTTGCCTACTATTTTTAGAGATGTTAATGAATATATTAAAACATGCGATAGATGTCAATGAGTTGGAAATATTTCTAGAAGAGATGAAATGCCTCTAAATTATAAATTAGAAGTTGAAATTTTTGATGCGTGGGGATTAGACTTTATGTGACCATTTATGCCTTCATTTGAAAATTTATATATATTACTTGTTGTTGATTATATGTCTAAGTGGATTGAAGCTATTGTTGTGCCTAGATGTGACACTCTGAGTGTTTCTAAATTTTTAATTAAAAATATTTTTACAAGATATGGAATGCTGAGAGTAATCATTACTGATGGAGGATCTCATTTTAGGAATAAAAGAATCAAAAAATTAATCAAGAAATATGATATAATGCATAGATTCTCTACTGCTTATCATCCTCAAACTAGTGGTCTAGCAGAAATGTCAAATCATGAAATTAAAGACATTTTAGAAAAGTTGTAAATCCTTATAAATTAGATTGGTCTGCTAGACTAGATACTGCATTATGGGCATATAAAACTCCTTATAAAACTCCTATAGGAAAGTCCCCGTATAGATTAATTTTTGAAAAAAACATGTCATTTACTAGTAGAATTGGAACATAAAGCATTTTTGGATATTAAAGAATTTAATTTTAATTTAAAGGATACTGGTGAGAAAAGCTTATTGCAACTCAATGAACTTGAGGAGATTAGAAATGAAGCATATAATAATGCAAAAATCTATAAACAGAAAATGAAAACATGGCATGATCGGAAGATTGTTAAGAAGAAATTTGAACTTAGACAAGAAGTTTTACTATCTAGTACAAGATTGAGATTGTTTTCAGGAAAACTAAAATTCAGATGGTTAGGACCATTTAAAGTGATTAAAGTTTATCATTATGGAACTGTTGTTATTAAAGATCCTAACACTGGAAATATATTTAAAGTTAATGGGCATCATTTGAAACATTATTATGAATGACACATACCTCAATTTAAAGAAGTTTTAATGTTAAGTCAACCCAACTAAACAAATGGTATGTCGAGCTAACGATGTTAGACCAAGCGCTTCGTGGGAGGCAACCCATACCTATATGGCATGTATTACTATTTAGTTTGTTAAGTGTCTTATATATTAGTAGATAATAATCCTACACAATTGCATTTATTATAAATTAAGTCAAATATTGGTATTGGAGGAAAATTTGGAATCGAATTGAATAAAAAAAATGAAAATCACAATTTTGGCCAATGGCGCCGACGGCGCCCAGATAACGGACATCAGCGCCGGCAACGCCAATCGGGAGTGCCGACGGCGCCGAGTACAGTTGGACGGTTTTAGACAACTTTTGGTGGGTTTTGGCGCAATTTCACTTCATAATAACCGTCAGGATGAGTTAAAAAGGACTATAAACATCCTTGGATGCCTAGTAACTTCTTATTTTTGGATTCCATGGCTTCCAATCCGGATATACTTTGAGGTATGGATTCTTCAACAAAAGAAAGTTTATTAGTTTCGATGCGCAGCAATTATACGATAAAGTTATTACAAAGAGGAGATTGATCATGGAAAGAGGATTTGTTAATCATGGAGTGATCAATCCTACTGGTCCAATTGATAAATCATTTTGCAAAGGCGTTGGGAAGTTCTGTGTTATACTATGTCTGTGGTTGTCATACCTGTGGTGAAAAAGTTTTATGCAAACTTACATAGAATTACTCAAGGTGTTGTCTTCGTACGAGGTAAGGCTGTACCATTTACTCATGCAAGGATTAATGAATTGTATATGATAGACAACATTCCAATCTGTCATTATACAAATTACATTCCTACATGAAATTTGATGCAAGACATGTATAATTTTCTGACGGATGAAAGTGATATGTGGGAGATACGAGATGAATGATATGTTAGTTTCTCCACTTCATTACTTAATCCAATTTTGAAGTAATGACATTTTGTTATTGCTGTAAAATTACTCCCTAAAATGAAAATTAGTAGAGTTACCAAAGAATGTGTTATTTTAAATTACGCATTCAAATGGAAAAATCCATTAATATAAGGTCTATTATGTTTAAATCTATTATGGGTATCCTTACTAATGGACCAATTTATGGACTTGGGCATCCATCTACCATCTTTTTGATTTATATTCAAGCCCAAGTTCTATATTAAAGTTGGGAAAAGAATTTATTACCTTAGGAGCCCATGAATCCTATAGATGAGAATTATTGTGGAAATGGAAATGAAGTGTTAGAAGCCATCATTGATAAATCTTCACATGCTTCAACTCCATTAATACCACCAACAGTTGGAAGTTCACTTGCTTTGAAAAAGAAACTGAAGAAAATTAAAAGGGAACTTCAGAGTATTATAAATGTTGTAGAAGATCTTAAATACCTTTTTGATCACCTAGAGTGGAGAATGAAAGAAAATTTTGATCACACTGAAACTTTTGAAGAAGGATTAGTTTGAATGTTTAAAGAAAAAGGGTGGATCGAAGAAACTTTGACAAATCAATTCCCGTATCGATCCTTTCGACAACTTAGATGTTCATTATCAATCTATGGGAGATATTAGAGGAGGAGAAAGCACTGAAGAAGTAGCGTAATAATTGTAGACCTTAAATTCTCTATCTATTTTAGAACATTTTATATATTTAGTGAAATTGAGTGGATTTAATTTGGTTTGGTTTATTTTTTATTTTTANCAACTTATATGTTCATTACCAATCTATGAGAGATATCAAAGGAGGAGAAAGCACTGAAGAAGAGGCGTAATATTTGAAGACTTTAAATTCTTTATCTATTTTAGAACATTATATATTTAGTGTAATTGTGTGGATTTAATTTGGTTTGGTTTGTTTTTTTTTTCCTTTAGAATTCTGAACTTTTATTGTGTGTATAGTTTTGTGACAGCGTTTAATGTTGTGTNTGCTTTAGAATTCTGAACTTTGATTGTGTGTATAGTTTTGTGACAACGTTTAGTGTTGTGGCTTGATTTCGATGTTGATTTATAATTAGTTTGTTAAATATGTCTGATTGTGTAATTAAAAGATTGTGTTTGTAAAAAGTGTACTTTCATATATAAAAGTTAGTTTGTTGTTGTTTGTGAAAATTTATGTTGGTGAAATATTTTGTTTTGTGAATTATTGTTAGATAAAAATTTGTGTTTAAAATACTAAAAATCTTGGAGTAAGTCGACAGAAAATTGAAAATTAAAAAAATCAAAATATGAAATTTTCGGGGCTTCAGCGCCGACGGTGCCCTCGACCTGACACCATTTTTATGCTTAAGTCATCTTCAACCTTCAATTTTGGCTGTTAGGGCTTGATTGTGGTTGAATTTCAGGTGATTTAGATGCTAAAAGACTTTGGATTTCATCTTCTTTAGGTAAGAGCTACACTTTAAAATAAAAATTTTTTATTTTCACCAAGGATTTATCTCACATTGCATGGATCCGAAAATATGAAAAATTTTTTGAGAAATTTTTTAGAAAATCCTTTGGTGATGAACTCTTATATAGTGATTTGAAGTTTAAAATGTTTTACATTTTGATTTTTGGAATTTTAAAATTTATTCAGATTTTTCAAAATTTTCTAGATTTCCTATGGCACCTGNTGTGAAAATTTATGTTGGTGAAATATTTTGTTTTGTGAATTATTGTTAGATAAAAATTTGTGTTTAAAATACAAAAAATTTTAGATTAAGTTGATTGGAAATTGAAATTCAAAAGAAATCAAAATATGAAATTTTCGGGCCTTCAGTGCCTACGGCGCCCTCGACCCGACATCAGATTTTAACCCATAAAAATTTGCAATTTTTACTGTGGCCACCTTTTTTACGCTTAAGTCATCTTTAACCTTTGGTTTGGGCTGCTAGGGCTTGATTGTGGTTGAATTTGAGGCGATTTAAAGGGTAAAAGACTTCGGATTTCATCTTCTTCAGGTAAGAGCTACAATTTAAACCAAAATTTTTTTATTTTCACTAAGGATTTATCTCACATTGCATGGATCCAAAAATATGAAAATTTTTTTGAGAAAATCCTTTGGTAATGAACTCTTGTATAGTGATTTGAAGTTTAAAATGTTTTACATTTTGATTTTTGGAATTTTAGAATTAATTCAAAATTTTCAAAATTTTCTAGATTTCCTATGACACCTAGATCGAGCAAAAAGAAGGTAGAATATGACAAGCAGAGAATTGTTAGCTTTAGAGCCAGTGCTCGATTTCATAACATTTGTGAAAATAAGAAAGTAATTTAGGACGAAGTTTTTAAAAATCCAGGAGGAGAAGTTGAACGTTTGATTATTGCTCGACAATGGGTAAACTTCTGTTATTTTACTGCCGATGTGATAGCTGGGATTGTAATGGAATTTTATGCCAACCTTCCTGAAGCTTCTGATGATTATGTATTTGTTCATGGAAAAAGGGTAGAATTTACTCTAAAGAAAATAAATGAGTTTTATTCTGTAGAAGATGTGCATAGATGCTAGTATCATTCTTTTTCTATTACAGATAAGGCTTTACATGAAGTTATTTCTTTTTTAAATAGTGAGAAAGGGGCTTGGAAAACAAAAAATTGAGTTAAATTTAACTTTCCTTGTACTAGTTTAAATGTAGTATGGAAGACCTGACATTATTTTATTTCTAGAAGAATGATTTCGACGAACCATCATAGTGAGGTGACCAAAGATAGAGCAATCATGAACTACTGTATTCATCAAGTTATGGACATAAATGTGGGCTATATTATTTATATGAACACTAGATCTATTGCTCGGGAGAGTCTTATGGTGGATTGGCACACCTNGATATTGACTAGTGATCTTTTTGTTTGTTTGTTTGTGTTTGTATTGTGTGATTATATTGTTTGTGTTGTGATGTTGTGTAGACTTTGTTTGTTATGTTATATGAAACTGTAATGTGGAAGACTTTTTTCATTTTTAGAATTTAGTTTAGTTCTGCTGTTATTTTCAGCACTTTGTTTTGTTTTGTGATTAGCTCTTTCGCAGCAAATTTTATATGTATTATGTGCAATTTAATGTTTTAGCCTTGTAGTTTTCATTTTAGCACTTACAATATTTTCAAAATTTATGTTAAACAATCATAATCTCCAACAGGTATAAATTTTTTTATGTATTTAATGCTTTATTTTACCCTTCATTTTTAAAGCTCTTCATGTAAAAATCTTTTAAGGATTTAAGTTGGGGTGGAGAAAAAGAAAAATCATTTTTAGAAAGAGAGAAAGAATATAATTTTATTTGTCCTCACCTAATTATATTTTCAAAATTTTAAGTTAATATGACCTTTGGTATTAGAGGTTAACTTTGGATAACTATATTTATGTTTCTAAATATACAGTAAATTCAAGTAAAAAATTGTTAAATAATAAAGGTTAATTCTAGGGGCTAAGATATTTGGTAAAAGAGAATAAGACTATGTTTTTCTATTGTTAGTAAAGGAAATTTGTGTTTTTGAAGTATTAAAAATCTTAAAAGATTCATGTAAAAAGAAAAGAATTAAACTTTATGAAATCCTTAAGTTAATATAAATTTGTTAAGTGAAGAAACATAAAAAGTTTTTAACTTTAAGAAGAAGATAGTGAAGTTCAAAATCATTAAAGGCTATCCATATATAGTAATCCTGACAGATAAAAAAAAAGAGAAGAAAAGAAAGAAAGAAAAAAAAAATAGGGATTAAAAATGATCCTGAAAAGAAAAGAAAAAGAAAAAAAAATATGGGGAGAAGCTTGAGGAGATGCCTAATTAAAAATTAGCTTCACTTGAATCAACTTAAGGAAAAAAGACTTGAACACATTTTCTATACTTTTTATTTGAATGTTAACTTAATTATTAAAAAAGTTTAATGAAGTTGAATATAACAAATTGCAATTTTCTTGAAAGAAATAGAGGATCAGAAACCTTAGACTTAATTATTGAATATCTTTACACCTTCAGTATTAACTAGAGTTATTTTGAATTTTTTTTAACTTATACTATTATATTTGGAAAACTAAAATATGGAAGTCTAAAAGTTAAGGTCTTTATCATAAGTCAAAATTTTTTTTATGTAGTAAAGGAGTTACTTGAGGACAAGTAACATGTAAGTTTGGGGGATTTTGATGCACAAAAAATATATGCATTTTTAGACTCATATTTTAGACCTATTTTGGATGATATTGTACTTTAATGGAAGGTATTTTGATGTTTTCTTACAGGTTATTGTTTTTTAGGGCTTAAAGCAAAAATAAAGCAAAAATGATGAAATTTGGAGTTAAAATGACATTTTTGAAGAAATGGTCAGTGTCGGCAGCACCGAGGGTAGCACCGACAGTGTAGAACAAATTAGGGCAAATATTTTCTTACTTAGTGTCGATGGTGCCAGACCAGCGCCGATGACGCCAATGACGGTGCAAATCTCGTTTCTAGAAGGTTTGATGTATTTGGTTGATTTTTTTGAAGAGTTTTTGGAGGCACCTCTTAGAGAACCGACCTTGAGCTCTATTTGGGGCCAAATTTCAGTAGAAAAAGTGCTCCTCTATGTTTCTCACTCCTCTACTTTCATTTTTTGCACCACATCATTCCATTCCACTTCCATATTGGAGTCAATTAGTAATTTTGTTTTCATAATTTAGAGTTTTTGTGGTGAGATTTAGTGTAAAACTTTCTGTAAGAGTGTTGGAGAAGGAGAAAGGTGAGAGATATCCTCTTCTGACATTTCTAAGGAAAGGCTACAAAGGATTTTCTTTGAGAAAGAGTTTTCAGATAAGTATTGTTTGTTTATCAGTGCTGTATGAACTTTATTTTATATATGAAATTTGTGTTTTGTTATTTTTTTCTCATGAAGTATGAGTAGTTCCCTCTATCTTTCTTCCCACTCTGAGATATGGTGAAATGAAGAGATAGTATGAATGTGCCAATATTAAATTGTAAAATAAATTGTGATGATTTTTCAACTCCAAAATTAATTTACTTTTCGATCTGAGCCAATTGAATTGTTAAAATATGTTGTGAAACATATGATCCGGGAAATGGAGTATGAGTTCTATAACAATTAAAATATATTGTGAAACATATGATCCGGGAAATGGAGTATGAGTTCTACAACAGAGTGAGGGTCACATTTGATTTCATGAAGGAGAAATTTGTTTAAATGTGTTGTGAAACATATGATCCAGGGAAATGGAGTATGAGTTCTACAATAGAGTAAGGATCACATTTGATTCCATGAAGGAGAACATCGTTTATGGAATTAAGTGAAAATAAATAGGAAAATATTCTTTGTTGGGTGTAGAATTGGAGAACCTTAAGGGTGACAGACTAAAATCTTCAATTCATTCTTAGTGCTTAAAAACTGAAGCGAGAGCTAGCCTTCAGGTGAAGGGAGGTGGGAGCTCTGGAGTGGGAGTCGGTATCCTCCTAGCCTAGCCACGAATTTAGGGACTAAACATTGAGATTAGCTAATGATTTGTT
Organism: Phalaenopsis hybrid cultivar; assembly: GCA_002079205.1. Lineage (NCBI taxonomy): Eukaryota > Viridiplantae > Streptophyta > Magnoliopsida > Asparagales > Orchidaceae > Phalaenopsis > Phalaenopsis hybrid cultivar. The sequence continues at coordinate 125,515 of JXCR01137805.1, read as the reverse complement.
ATGAACTGTATGAGGGTAGAGAATTAAAATGGCTCCAATTTGGAACAAAACATATTATGAACATTTATCTCATCTCATTTTACCATAGCCTCATTATAGTGGGAAGGATGCTTTTTCACATAAGAATATCCATTACATTAACATAGTTAAGAGATAAATATTTACTACTTTAAATTTTGCATATTTGATTTGATAACAATTTAGAAATTTAATTTTGATTACATCTCAACAATTGAAATTAGTGACAGTGATTTCAATTGACTTTCTGTGAATTTCCTAGCAAATTTGTTTTTTTCCAATTTAAACCTTTCCCGTAGGATCGATATTTGGGGCTTGAATAGAAAGTCCATTATTACTTGATAACGGTACCTATACTTGCATAGAATTTTAATATTAATTGATTATATTTAATTAAATTTTACATAATATATTCCAACAACAAAATGTCAGATCAGCCACCTAGATGGAGGAGGGATCCAACGGGCCAAAGTTGGCTTGCAAATTTACTTATCTTTCTCATCAAGCACCCAATTATGGAAAATATTGGGAAACTTTTAGTATTAAATAATTTTCTGCATATAAGAAGTACAATTAAATGCCACAGACTTACCCATAGGTTTGATGTTGTTAAACTTAGCTTGATTCCTACACATCCAGCTGAACCAGACAACTATACAAGGAATGATTATCAAGTTAGCTTTCTGCCAGTCCTTCCAACAGCATAAAAATTTATCCCAGTTGACTTTTAGAGTTTCAATGTTAAGCTGATGCAGCAGCTCAGACCAATTTCTTTGAGAGAGATTGCAGAAGAAAAATAAATGGTCTAAACTCTCTTCTTTAGCATTACACAAGTAGCAGCAGGAAGGCCCCATTAGCCCTTTCATCTTCATAATATCATCAATAGGTAGCAAAGATTGTCATAGCCTCCAACAAATGAAAAGGCATAGAAGGTGTTAACCTCTTTCCCCATATAGCTTTCCCCCACAAGATAGGTTGCCACTGGTAGAATTTCTGAAAAATGAAAGCTGAAAGTTTCCGTGAGGGAGCTTGTTTAGTAATTATTTTATCTTTCTGCTCAGGATTGATGGAGGTATTCTTTACCCAATGCATCTGTTCTTCATTTAAAATGGTATTCAACATGTTGCAATTCCATTGATTATCAAACCAATACTCCTTGCCTTAGTCAGATAATTGAGGTTGGAGTTGGAACAAGACAGTTTCTCCCCATTCCATGACCATTTATCTAACAAAAAATTGATTTGCCCTTCTTCTAGCTCCCAAATAATTAGATCTTCAGCATGAGATCTGACTTCCAACAATTTAGTCCATAGCCTGGAATCTCCAAGTTTTTTTCTATCCAGGTTAGGATGAAAGGACCTGCAGTACTTCCCTTTCATAAAAGTGCCCATAGACTATCTTGGGCCATAAACTTAATCCAAAGTTTGCAAAGATTTATAAAACTTAGTCACCGGAAATCTTTAAGGCCCAGGTGACCAACATTAAGAGGCTTACAAAGTTTTTGCCAAGATAACCAATGAAATTTTTTCTTCTGTCCAGCCCACAAGAATTTATTAAAAATTCTACCAAGCAGAACTTGAGTCCCTTTCTTCATTGTGAACATTTGAAGGGCATAAGAAGCAATGGCTGTTAAGATGCTTTTGAGTAGAGTGACTCTTCCTCCATTGGAGAGGAAGGAATTGGTCCAACATTGAAGCTGTTTCTTAATATGGTTAATAACATCTTTAAATTTAGTTTGCTTGGTTCTACCTTTAATTAATTGAACTCCAAGATAATTGATTGGTAAAGAGGTCAGGCTAAAACTAGTGTACTGGGTAATCCAATGCTTAATCTATGGAAGAGTATGTGAGCTGGTAAAAATTTGACATTTCTATTTGTTAAGGCTCATACCTGAAGTCTGCTAAAATGCTTGAGTCCTTGATAAAGGGTCTTCACGACAGTCTTTGCAGGCTTTTAAAAAATAATAACATCATCTGCATAGGACAGGTGACTCACACCAATATTAGATTTGTGTTGATAGGCTAAATAAGGAGAAGAAACAAACATTTGATTTAGGAGCCTTGATAGATAATCAATTGCTAGAATAAAGATTGTGGGGGACAAGGGGTCTCCTTGTTTGATTCCCTTAGGAGCAGTGAAGAAACCATGGTTCTTTCCATTCATTAAAATAGAATGGCTATTGCATTTGAGCCATCTTCTGATCAGATTGATGAAAACCCTAGAGAAACACTTAGCAGTTAGAGTATCAAAGATGAAATCCCAGTTAATGGTATCATAAGCCTTTTTGATGTCCAATTTGAAAATGATATTACTGCCTCTACATTTTCTATCAAGATCCAACAAGAGCTCTTGAGCCAGCAAAATGGTTTCAATGATATTCCTTCCTTTAACAAAGCCCCTGATTATTACTGATAAGTAGTTGAAGAAGAGGTTGGAGCCTAGTGACAATCATCTTGCTGATTACTTTAGATAGAACATTGGTTAGGCTGATAGGTCTAAAATCACCCTAGACTTTCTTGCATGAATTCTTGGGGATCAAAGTTATAGTGAAAGCAGTGAAGTACCTAAGGGGATCTATCCCCTTGAAGAAATTTTGCACTGCAGCTGTAAACTCACCACAGATGATAGGCCAAGCAGTTTTATAAAAATCAGCAGTAAAGTCATCAGGTCTAGCCACCTTTTGACCATCAATAGAGTCCCCTTCCAAAGGAATGTTATTCAGTTATAACCTGTGGACATACTCCTGACAATCAAACAAGGGCGCAAAATTAATTTGAGTTTTAGAGGCTAGCTGATCTTTAAAAAGATTTTGAAAGTAATTGACAACATCCTGGGCAATAACATCAACATCAGATAAGTAGTGGCCAGTAGAATCAGTGATGAATAGAATCATATTATTTTTCCTTCCAAAGTTATTACATGCATGGTAAAAGCTAGAGTTTCTATCTCCCTCAGTGAATTTGGAAACTACAGGCTTCTATTTCAAAAATTTTTCACAGTAATTAATCTGCATCAGAAGTTCTTCATTAGCTTTATGAAGATCAAATTCAGAGTTTACTCCCCTTTAAAATCCTTTTTCCATATTTAGAACTTTATTCTGAGTTGTAATCAAATTTTCATGTATATTTCCAGAAGTATTCCAATTCCACAACTGCAGATGAGCTGCCACTTTCTTTTGAAGTTGCCACAGATTGATCCATGGATTAATATCACCATCGGACCTCCATACCTTAGCCATTTCCCCAATAAAATCAGGATGTAGAGTCCACATATTTTGAAATCTGAAAGGAGATCTTTTGGGTCTTTCAACATTTTGAATAGAGAAAATAAGAGGCTGTGGTTAGAGCTAGACATGGCAAGACGAGAAACAATAGTAAAAGGGAAAGTCTAAAACCATCTTGAATTTACTGACATTCTATCCAACCTTTCCCACATGGAACCCCTCCTCCAAGTTAAATCTGTACCTTGGTAACCCAAGTAAAAAAGGCAGCATCAGAAGAAATTCATTGAATCTATTCATGGCTGATAATAAAGGGGGTCTTGCACCTCTTCTTTCACCAGGAGATTAAAATCCCCACCCCCAAAATCCAGAAGGAGTTGACATATTGCCCAATTTGTATTAAATTAGATCATAAAATAGTCTGATTATTAGCAATGCTGCTAGCATAGATAAAAGTGGCATATCCAACCTGAGCTCCAATAGAAAATTGAATATGAATGAATTGAGAATGATTTTGCATCACAGCCCACTGAAGTTCAGCTCTAACAAGAAACCAAATTTTGTTATTAGAATTAGCAAAATGAGTGAATTTGGGAATTTTTTTGAGAAATTTATGGGAATACTTAGTTACCATGGGTTCCAAAATGGCAAAACACCAAACTTTATGAATTTTAACAAGATATATTAATCTCTTAAGGGAGGAGGGGTGAGAAATACCCCTAATATTCCAACATAAGAACTTAATCATTGAGAAAAGGTCCTCCCCTTCCCCATACTCCTAGGATGGTGTTCCACAAGAGCAGTGGAGGGCCAATCCAAAGGCTATTTAACATCCAACCTGCCTTTCTTTTTCCTACTACTTTTCTGAACCTGCCATTCATCAGTTAAAATATCTGTTAAAATGTGGAGTGTAGGATCATCAATCCTAATTGGATTAATATTTAATAAGCTGTCATCTGGTATTGTAGTTTCCATTAGTCTATTGTCAGTGGGACTGTCATTATTTTCCATGTGATCACCAACTATACAATTAGGCAGGTCAGTCATAGTAGCAATTGCTTCTGATTCTAAAGCTACAACACTAGCCCTTCTTGTCCCTTCTTGTTCTACTGCCTCTAAAGACCTAGAAGCAGTAGCCTTCTCCACTGAAGTCTTCTTTTTAGAAGGAGGATGAAGTTTATAAAACTTCTCCAAGTTATGACCAAACATTTTACAATGTTGACAATATATAGGTTTTTTCTCCACCATAATCTTCTGCCAAAAACCTTCCTCTTCAGTTCCAATCCAAACCCTCTCAATATCTGGGAGTGTTATGTCCCTTTCTATAAGGACTCTAACACTAGTAGGCCTTGCCATGTTAAAAGTTGGAGCATCAAATTTCAGAGGGCATCCAAGCACTCTACTAATGCTAAAGAGCACATTTTGATGATAATATTGTATGGGAAGATTAGGGAATTTAAACCACATAAGTACAACTGGGGGTTCCTTAGTAGGATCAAACGCAGGTGTCCACTTCATTAATTTCATACAGACTCCATTAATAATCAAGGTCTGTTTAGCAAAAACTCTAGCATAATCTTCTTTAGTGAATAAAGTAATTAATAGATGTCTGCCATCTAATAACTCCAACCTCCATGAGCCTTTAAGCTTTAACTCATCAAAATACCTCCTTACCAAATCCATCTTAGGATGTCCATACTGGAATTTCCTATTAAAGTAAACTTGATAGATGCATTAAGATCTTGAATTTTCTATGTAGAGAAAAGGATGGCAGGTTCCCCTTCCTTCATCCCTAGGGGATTGACATAAGGGTAAACTCCCCACCTTGCAGCAGCAGCATGTAGGTTTTGTGGAAATACCAAATGTTCAAAGGATTTAGGGACCTCAACCCCACTTCCAACTACATCAGCAAAAGTGGCCTTTGTCCATTGGGCATTGGTTTCAACATCAATGGGACAAGCCATTGATAATAAAAATAAAATAGACACCAAGGTTACAAAGCTGCTGTTGAAACATAAAGCCAGCAGAAGTCCAAATTGAAAAGCCAGCAGAAGGCCAAAATAAGCAGTCCACTAGGCTAGGAAAGCAATAGAATAGTAACCCACTTAGCAAGCTTCTCAAGCTAGCAATGGAACAGTAAAAGAAATTTAAAAGTTTACTGCCCAGGAAAATCCCAACGAAAAGGGAACACCCAAACAACCTTCTAATCCAGCACCACTTCTTGAAGCAGCAACCAACACCTCCACCTAGCTCCACAGTGCCTCCAAGAAGAGCCATCAGTGCCTAAACCCTAGCAGAGCAAAACTTGGTCCAGC